>JAECUM010040821.1:0-27405 GCA_016617855.1 Megalonaias nervosa
TTTTTTTTTTTTGTTTTTTTTTTTACAATTTTACAGTTACCCGTACAAATATATCTCGTCTTTTTCAAACGTCCGCAGAAGCCCCCATTATAAACGCAAGACAATATGTCTATCGCATTTTTCGAGACTCGAACATGTGAAGTAGTTACACTAGTCGATCTAACGTTGTCAGTGCGCCTTAACCACACGACTACCGAGCTCTTACAGATATACAGGTGAATTTAGATATATAACTATCTGATACCAGTGACACTGTCACCCCTTTCACTTTCACAATCCCACTTGACTTCGTCCTGGTGTTTACAATCGTACATACATTTTTTCAACTGTCTTACACGTAAACTCACAATCTTTTTTGTTTCGTATTCGCGTGATAACTCTGATCTAATTTTCTCAATTGCCGGTACGAGTGAATCGAATTTCCGGATGCTTTATTCATCATCGACATAAAGTAGAGATTGTTTCATCGCTTGTTGGAGCAATTTGATAAACCTGTATTGGATGCTAGTGTGTATCTTCCGTCGTATTTCCGTTCCTGTAATATTTCAAAATCATTTGTGATTTTTTTCAGGACCAATTGATCAGATAGTTCTATATCATCATAATGTAATTTTTTAATCTCAGAAATAATTGAGTTAATATTTTCGGAATTCATTATATAATACATATTTGTTTAAATAGACTGTTTCATGTGGTCGACTACGATTATACCTGGAAATCTAAAAATATCTTACCTGGATCAAGGCGTACTTTGACTTGCATGACATGTGAACCACAAAAATATATCGCGGCCGTCATAGTTACAAGCGAGGCTACTGTTTAATCACTATACTTGACAGAGTTATATCCCTTATCTTGAATAAAATTTAAAATTGAGCCAAAGTAGATTCAGGAGTGGCGGCGTCTGTCAGGATATGCTGAAATTTTATTTTTTGTTTGTATTTCTTTGAAAATGCCGATTTGAATATATTATTTGCGACATGGTATATTGAAGGTGTGACAATATCAAAATATCTTCCAGCTGCATATATCGATGGAAATTCTTTTTCTTCGCCTGTGTCCACGTTCACAGATATAACTGATCTTGCACGATTATCGTGTTTCCCAGTATTTCCAAATTTACAATTCTGACTGTGGCTCGTAAATTACTCAACGAATTATCAAGTTTTCTACCGTTGATGTGATCAATCACAAAACCATCTTCGATTAGTCCGTGAAAACATTCATATACAAACCTATGTGAGTAATAATGTTTCTTCCCCAACACAGAATCTGAGATAACCAGCATTATTGACAGCACCGGTTTTTTAGTCGACAGTGCCTAATTACACCAGCACGAGATGCCTCATAATCCTTGATGATGAGATGTGTTACAAATTCATTTTGCTCCATTTTTATACTAAATATTATTTGTTTAAATTATTATTTTATTACTAGAAAAAATATGTGGGATGCTGCTAGCGTGAAAATCTAGCGAGATAATCTTCGGCGTTTTTTTTAATAGGAGATTCATTACTGACACCGTTGGCGTTATTTTTTTTTTATCATAATATTGTATTAGGCTCTGTATTTTTTACTACCACATTCTACACACAAATGAGTTTCATTCCTGACTCCAACGTTACATTTCAAACACGGCTTTGGTCCTAGATTTTCTTGTCGCACGCTCTGCATGTGGTATCCACATAATTCATTTACACAAGCCCGATTGCAAGGAATTGCAGTACCAATCATCAACCACTTACAATTATTATTTGTTAAAACCATTATATATATATATATATATATATATATATATATATATAGGTATATATATATATATATATATATATATATATATATATATATATATATATATATATGTATATATATATAAATTGAACTTTCATTTAAATATATATTTGCCTTATTTATAACAATGGAGGAATTTACGAGATTATCTGCGATTAAGCCCTCCAAAGCCAGATTCGATATTGACAGAAGAACCCCTGAATTGCCCAGGCGAGCTCTGGTTGATGTTGATTTGACGAATAAAACTTTAATCAATCGTATCCGTCAAGCCAAGAGAGAATTTCGCAACGATGGCGCGGCTCATGTGTGGTCAACATTCAGAATTATGCAAGACGTCGATGCTACAAGGAATGACAAACGAGCAAGGACAATTATTAATTATCTAGACAAACAAAGGTATATCCTTATATCTTTATCGTTCCGGTAGATACCGCCGCGGTAGATGACATCTGCTTCGTCCATGACAAACGTGACCCTGTTCGATTACATCATGCTGGTGATGTCGCATTAAATAAATTCCAAACCAGGAATACTGACTGATATCGACAAACCTTATTATGAGCAAGCATATCCTGTGACGGCAGTTGTTTATGCGATTTATCCGTTGAATGATAAACCTAGTGTTAATGACCTCCTGCCGATGAAAATTTCTCGATTGAATTGTGTAGCTGAGCGAGTTACAGAACACTTCACAAACGCGAAACCAGGAAATGCTTTAACGGATCTAAGACCTAAAAAAAACAAATGAGTGGGCAGAAACAGTTAAAAATACCGGAGCGTCTATCAAAGACGTTGGTGAATTGGAAAAAAAATTAATACTTCCAATAAGGGTGAAGACACTAACCGGAGAGATTTTGTACGAATCGAAACAAAAATGTGGAGCTTCGATAGAGGTCGTTGATCATAACGCACACGCGTGGACTTCGGACATAACAATATTTCCACGAAATAGAGCCGTTAAATTTTATAACGTTGATATGTTTGATTTCATCAGAAATATCAGTAAGAGTGACCCTGTATCTGTGTGGTTGTTTCAAAGTTCAGAATCTGTAAACTATGGTCAGTTTGTACGGCCTAATGGAGATATTTATCGTGCAGAATCTCATTATAACGAAATGAAAAATCTTGCGTTGAAATACACGAACGATACCGATGTTATCGAACGATTATTCAGTAATTGCTTCACCGTTCCATCAGTTGCTGCCCACGCTGCTCAGAAGGAAACTTCATGGAGGCCAACACGGTTGGAATTTCTTGAAGATATACAACGCTGTTGTGTCGAATACGGACACGGCGGATTGTGGAATGCTAAATACGATTATAAGGATGTTATCTTAGTTGATATGTTTGCATGTTATCCTGGAAGTTTTCTTGGAATGGGAGAGTGTTCTGAGTATTTCAAAAGATTTGGACATCCAACACACGAGATTACCAGAGTTGCGATAAATGGACGCTTGCCAGATTTTGACTTAACTGGATTTGCATGCATTGAGTCATTCGAGTTTGAATCGAGAAACCTTTATCCGGTTGTCGCTGTTTGGTTTGGAAAACATTTTAGCGAACGCGGTTGGGCTCCAATAGTTTAATTACGATATATGCTTGATGTAAAAATATTGATATCGTTGGCTGAAAGTGAAGCAATTATATCATATCGTCCCCAGAAACAAGTCTGGCTACCACAACAGGAGAAATGTTGAGTGATTTTTGAGATATGCGGAGGCCTGCTGATTTGATAGTTGCAAGTCGGAAAATAGTTCGTGATTATTTCTGTTACATAAAGAAAAGTTTTCAAATTTACCTCTGCCACTATGTTATCGACCAACAGATACACGCAAGCAAAATATTGAAGTTGAGATTCCAGGACGCTTGGTAGAGCCAAGAAAACTAAATCTCGTTCTTAGTGATATTTTTGTTCCTGTGAGAGCGCGTTAACGATGGATAAATCTCCGTGGATTCTAGGATATGCTATAACGATTCATTCGTCACAAGGATTAACTACTTCTGATACAAATATCTGGATTGTCGATGACCGGATCGAATGGTCAAATTTAGTTTATCAAGCAGGGAAGCAGGACATTACCCCCTGCCATTACCCCCCCCCCATCATTTACCCCCTCTGTCTATTACCCCCCCCCCCGGTTTATTACCCCCCTGCCATTACCATCATTTACAGATACAGACGACGACGAATTTAATTGTTAATTGATATTATGTTGGCTTTACCGCAATAAGATTCTATCCCGTCATTTTAAATGTACACAAACACAGTCTGATAAAAGTATTGACTTCACATCAATAAAAATGATTTTAGCAGTTTAATCTGTGCTCAATCTATGTGTTGGCTTGACCTCATTGAATCTAATTTTAGCAGAAATGGTTTCTACGCGCATGTCCCAGAAAAACTATATAAATATAAACCATATATATATATATATATATATATATAACTATAATAACTATATATATATATATATATATATATATAAGTAGTAAAAGTAATTTGAGGTTTCTGTTTCAGAGACCCCCTACCCCCCAAAACGTTATACATTAGCATTTTTGTCAGCAGCCTATTTTAGCTTAAAATGATGACTTTCATATTTCTGACAAAATATGTTTTGTTGGGGTAGGGGAGTCTCTGAGATAGAAACAACTCAATTACTTATACTATTATTACACTCTAGAAATTATTTTTATAGTTTTAGAAAAAATTTATATTAAACAATAAAATATTATATATAATGTCCTTCTGTCATCCAATCCGACATGTTGGATTTGATCTGACAAACAGATTTTGTAAGAGATTTAATTCCATCAAATCAGCCTCAAGTTATACTGGTATAAAACCTAAAATAATAAGCGATTGTATTAAAAAAGTTGGATAGCATATATCACCAAAATATGGATCAGTTTGGTTATTCGCGACTGAAAATGATGTGAGAATAGCGGGTTGGGTAGATGATGTGATGACATTTATTGACAATATGGTTGAATTTTATTTGATAACGATATTTCTAAAACTGTAAATGTTTGTTTAATATAAAAATAATAGTCCCTAAAGACTGTTTGAAGATGATTATATACATATGAAGATGATTATATACATATGATTATATACATATGAAGATGATTATATACATGTGATTATATACATATTATACATATTATTATATATATGTGATTATATACATATTATTATATACATATGATTATGATTATATACACATGAAGATGATTATATACATGTGAAGATGATTATATCTTAATTACAGCAAGCGTATTTACAGCACAGTTACATATAAACTTAATTCTAAGAACTTTGACTCTAGGACAACACAGTTACATATAAACTTATCTTATGGACGCATTCGCATAGACACACCCCCCAGCGAATTCCTAATCGAAACGAAATATTAGAAATTCAGAGGGCTGTCTAGGCATTGCGATTTTATGTAAACCCCCCCCCCCAAATCAAGCATATTTACAGTAACGTACTTACAGTAACGTATCTACAGCAAGCATATTTACAGCAATTATATACAAGGTTTTGTTGTGGACGGCACAGTTACATATAAACTTAATTCTAAGAACGTTAACTCTAGGACAACACAGTTACATATAAACTTAATTCTAAGAACTTTAACTCTAGGACAACACAGTTACATATAAACTTAATTCTAAGAACTTTAACTCTAGGACAACACAGTTACATATAAACTTAATTCTAAGAACGTTAACTCTAGGACGGCACAGTTACATATAAACTTATCTTAAGACAATACTACGTGCCTTCTCTACGCTCAATAGAAATTTTTGCATATGTTACAAGAAGTTATTATATAGTTACCTAATACTACACAGGCACTTCCAGTATACAGAATAAAAAAAAATCATAATTGTTATAAACTATAGTGTGGATTTCTGAATAAAGTAATATTTATTGTAAAATATTTCAATTTCCAAATACATTGGAGAGGTCTATACAGTGTGTATAAAACCAGCATTTCTGTCAGTTAAAAGTCTGTGTTTCATCAGCCGTTGCTAGGAGACAGCAAGGAAAATCAATAAGTTTTATGACTTCGTATGCTGCATGCTGTCTAAAAATAACTTGAAGCTAAGAATACATGTCTTGTTTGTATGTTAATTAGAATATTTATAGTCACAATTACAGTTTTTGAATTTTGTGCCTCTCTGTTTCTCTGTCTGTGTGTGCAAGTCCTCTTCTGGAGTTAAGTGCATTTTAGAGAGTTTGAAATGCCTTTTAATAAAAAACCAACGTTAGTCTTATGTAAGTTCACATAACATAGCAGACAGCTGCTTGTTACTAAGCTATGCTTAACGGAGTTGTCTAGCTTGATCAACTAATACCTATGCTTAACGGATTTGTCTAGCTTGATCAAAATGCAGTGAATTAAGCAAAAATTTGAGATAAAAAGACTAAAACTCACTGATTATAAGTTTTATAGCCAAAAAATAAACCAAATGTTTACAGTGTAAAATCTAAATCACATATGCTATGTTAGATAACTTACAAAAGATTTTAAACTAAGCTGGAACAGTATTATCTTCCTTTTTAAAAAAGTTATATTTCTTGACCAACACATAGTATTTCCACACTCGCTATCAATAATATGTGCTATCATAATTATATAACGAGAATTTAATTCTACCAGACACTTTACGATGAGATTCGAATAATTCTTTCATCGCTATCTTACTGAGAAGATACTTACTACCTTTTGCAAAAACCTTTGACCTGTCCAAGTCTATACTAATTTTGGTATACCGATTTTGGCTGATTGGATTATGTAAATTGTCATATTTCAATGCAAGCTCGTCTCGTAAACTTTCGAGATAACTAAAGTATTTGCTGTCATCTGATCTAATAAGGGAGAGTTTGATTCTGTCAAGTTTACTAAAACAAATACCTGACATTTCATCATTAAATTCAAATGATAATTGTTGGTTATTGACCATTATTTTTTTATTTTGCTATTAACTCCATCTGCTAATGTTAAATTTTCAAACATTATTTCTAATGTTTAGACAAAATTAATTGTATAATGTCCAAACGCTAGTGTCTTAATTCCATCGCTGCAATATCTTTTATCATCGAAATTAGTTAATCCACGTTTTATTATTTTATTTGTGGTAACATTATGCTTGTGTGATCTAAACATGCACATGGTAGAGAAATGTGGAGCAGAAGTTTTAAGGACATTTATATATTCACTATGTTTAATTTCATTTTTTACAACATTTTTCTTAATACCTTTTAACTTTTTAATTTCATCAATTTTAATTTGTCTTTGTTCGAGCATTTCTTTAGTCATGTCACTTATATCAATTTTGATAGAGTACATCTTGCTTCGAAGACCAACAAATTCGATAACTGGAATAAACATAAACTCATCTTTCATTTTTCCAATAACTTTCTTATTCGAATTATCTTGAAATCCACTACATGCTGGATAATCTGACAAGTCAAACAGATCACGGCGTTTATAAATATCCTCATAGACACCTTCACATTTTATATTATAAACTAGCGAGTTCGTATCAATAAATAGCAACTCCGAATCTGGCCATTGCTTTTTGGCAAAATTGTAGTGAAAATCATACATCAGCCACTTCGATATATCAAGTACAGCTGCACCAACATAAATCGGTTTATTTAACTTTAAATTTGTCTTTCGTCGTTGTATTGCAACAAGATTTTCATTAAATATTTTTATACTAACAAAACCATCATCGTTAACTAATTTATTTCTGCGGCTAATATCATTGACAATTTCTATAGAGACCCTCCTTCGAATGTTTTCCATCGTCTTACCGAACACCGAGTTGTTCATCAACTTGAAAAAGTTTTTCTCAAATTCGGTTTTAGCCACAGCACGATGTTTCGTATTTAAATCAATATAATTTGCCATCCACTTCGACTGATTAAACTTTAGCACGCGGTGGACCTTTCTCAGAATTAGTCCAGCATCTACTGCTTATTTTAAATTTTTGTAATGCATAACGTAATTTCTTTTATCTAACAAATTTGGAATTAACTTATTAACAATCGAATTTTTTGCTGTTGTAGTTGCTCGTTGTTCAGACGATAATAAACTATAATTAATCATCATTGACTCTGCGCAAAACGGGTAGTCGTTATGTAGATCATGTAGCGAACTAGGATAATCTAGATCAACTTCAACAAAATATGAAATATCGGAAAAATTGATATTAATTTTTCTAGGTAAATCTTTTTCAGTTTCTTTAAGAAATTGATCTGGAGTTATCCAATGAAATCCACTACACGGCATTGGCTCTGACATGGCCCAGCCATACAAACTCACACAATCTAGATAAATAATGTAACTCGACGGGAGATTTTTATCATAATTTTTCAGATATTTGTTATTAGCGGCTGCATATTTCTTTGTTATGACGCTAATTCCGCCTCTGATACTTTTTTCAATAAAGTTAAACATATCAACATCTGTCAGGAGATCTACTTCTATTTTGCTTGTTTTTAGTAGAGCTTCCCAAGACAGCCCGGGAGCAGAATAATACCAACAGGGATCTAATCCATAATTTGTATGACTAACCTGACGAAAACTCTCAAAAACATCTGCTAGCAATAATACATCTGTTTTCAAATATAGATCATGATAATCACCAAATGTTTTACAACTAAATTTATTCCAAATATCTTGTGCGTATTTGTATTCGTCATCTGTGATATTTTCGTTTTTGAGTTGCGAGCAAAATTTATCTTTGTCAGGCAGAGAAGTTTCATTAAATCTGCACCAATCGTTGAGATACTTGTACGGAAATATACCTTTTCTTGTCAGCAGATTAAATTTATCACCAAAACAACTTCGCAGATTATCAAAACTGCTACCAGCTTTTACAGCATTTTCTACAAGATCTTCTAATGATACCAATGTAAATTGCAGACTGTCAATAAAGCGTAATTTGCCGAGCGTCACCGACATATACTTTTCAAAATTATTTGGAATACATTTTATTACGTTATTTAATTTTAGTTTAGCTTTAACATTTTCATCACCAAAAGCTTCTACAATGATATGACTGTCATAACCACGAAAGTTATGTAAAACTACAGGAATAAAATTTGGAGTATGAAATTTTAAATTGCAACTGTTATGAGCTGCCCCACGATATTGGCCGGTCAAATGACAATGATCTCGCACCTTGGAATCGTCCAGTAACTTTTCACGAATATGACAATTAACTGCTTTATCGAAATCGAGTTGTTGTTTAGGCGTTATTCTCATTGGAGCTGTTTTAAGTAATCTGTTATAAATTTTATTAACTTCGTCTATTAAATTTTTTAGTAACCACACGGCTGGATTTTCACCTCTATATAACTTTATCGGAGTTGAAAATTTATCGTTAGCGCAACAAACTACTTTATAAGCTACTCCGCAAGGAATATGTTGTTATATTTTTCTAGTACTGGATTTATTCGGATTATTTTCAGCTCCAACCACAGGAACGAGTAGACACTCGATATCAGCGTAAATAACAAAAGGAATATTTAGTTTATGATTATAATTTTTAAATTTTAATAATTTTTCTTTTTCGCTAGGCATGCTTATTCTTTGAACATTAACGCAGTATTTGAGATGCTTCTGCAGTCTTTCATCGCTAGAAAAACCGTGCAAACATCTATAGCAGAAATATTTTTTATTTTTATTTTTACTGTACTGTCTGCCAACTAATCCGTTAAAGTTTTTTATCCAACAGTAATGTCCCTGATAAAATAATAAATTTATTGTCAACTGTGAAGCATTTTCTGAGATATATCTCGGGTAAACTTTTCTTTCTCATCTAGTCCAAAAACATTTACTGAGATATTGTTTTGTTTTTCAAACTTTGGTATATGATTTTCTGCTACTGGAAAAGTTATTCCTAAAAAATTTAGTTCGTCCTCGTGTGGAAAATACTTGTTAACGCGATTAGCATTTTGTTCTTTTGGAAACATCGCAGAAAGAATAAACCATTGAAAACATCTGTTATCATTGTTTCTTACATTTATACAGCATTTTTTGTTTTTAATTGTTTGAGGGAGATCGACGTAGCCGGCGCCATTAGCACCGCTGCCGTGAAGTACGTTATATTTTGCTGTGTGAAATAAAACTTGTTTTATCATTTCGAATTTTCAACCTGATCCTGACGAAGTAAATTCGTCTAATTTTTTGTTTATTTCTTGATGTATTTCATCGGCAACCACGGCAATGTTTGTTCCAGTTAATATTTTTCTCGATTTTGCTGTTAAATATGGTTCCGAAATTTCGCTGTCAAAACTTTTTGTTTCAAAAATTATATCAAGTACATCCTCAACTGCGTGTAACTTTGATAAAATCATATGATATTGGACTGTAAGTTTGATACTTTTATAAGCCGCAAGTTCTCGAGAAATAACAGTTGTAAAAGATGAAATAAATTTGTAGAGCTAAAATTTGCTAAAACATTTTGATCATCAAGTTTGTAACTATTGTCATAACCTGAAAATGCTGAAGCAATTTTTTTCTGATTTGATAATGCTCTTTTTAGCAATATCTCGCAATTTTAACATTATATATATAGTAATATTTTATATTTAATTGAATTTTTTCTAATTAGAGATATAAAAAACCTTATAGTATAATGACAGAAATTTTGAGATATCTGCCACTGACAGCGGAAGAGCAGGAAACTTATCATGTTCACCCAAGGTACAACCTATATGCTGCAAATGCACTTGGTTCTGTTATCAACATAGCATCTAAAAAATCTATTGGCATACCAACGCAGGTTAAAAAATTAGCAGCTGCTGTTGCAAAACGGAGGCAGGTTTCATTAAAGGTCAACCCTAACGCAGCGGGTATTTTAACAAAATTAATGTTAACCAAAAAAACAAGTAAATAAATTTTGCCTGAGATTGTGCAAGTTTTTTTAGATTTTCTATACTTTGCTTGTCTTTCCATTAATTATATACTATTTTGTATAAAAATTACTGTAGATATTTTTCAATACAACATCGAAACATTTTACTCGTATCATTTGTTAATTTATCAAACAAAAAAAAGTCATATTTATTTGCCGTTGCTTGATGATATAGTTCAATAAATTTATCTTTTGTTACATCACCACATTGCTCGTTCGCGATATTTCTAACGTCAATATTGTCAAGTCCTGGAAATAATATAAAACAACCAGTATTTCGCCTAATAAATCTATCAACATTATAAAAACCCTGAGCGAGATAAACAGAATTACATTTCTTATTACGTGATAAGGAAAAATATGATCTGATTTTATTCATTTCCTCGTTGTTTAGCGGAATATCGTAAAAAACAACTATCTTGTGTTCGGACGAATCAAGTTGATTAACTGGAACAAGTTCTTCTGGTTGTTTGATAATAAAAAAATCTTCGCCAGCTCCAAGATCATCACGAAGTTCGTCATTGTAATTGTTAAGTAGCTCGTACTTATCCTGTTGCGGATTAATCGTGTAAATATAAACGCGATCGTAGTTAAAATTGTCTCCGAGAAGTAAATTCATAAGTAAGTTTGTTTTTCCCGATCCAGTTCTTCCAACAATAAGATAATGACAATCTGGAAGTTCATTGTTATGTTCATGTTTCACCAAACGTTCTGTATCAAAATTTAATATCGATGATTTTGCCATTATTATTATATAATTTTATGCTATATAATTTTGTCAAACGATAAATAAATAATGAGTTTTTATACAAAATTTGGAACATTAGTAGGAGATTCAACATCAAAAACTGAAAGTACAACAATAACAGACGGTAAGGTTGACTTATCAGGCTATTTAAAAAAATCTGGCGACACAATGACGGGAAACTTGTTTATGTCAAATCAACGAGTATTAGAGTTAGAAACAGATTATCCACCAATAAATGTTGTTAATACACAAGCTGTTAGTTATGCACAACTTAAATTAGTCGACAATAATAAACTAGATAAATCTGGTGGAACTTTAAGCGGTAACTTAGATATGTCAGGAAAAAAAATTATAAATTTAGAGACCGGGTATCCACCAGCAAACTTAAATCAAACTCAAGCGGTAAGTTATTTGCAGTTAAAATATGTTGATGATAATAAACTTGATAAAATAGGTGGGGCAGTTACAGGTAATATTATCATGTCAGGAAAAAAAATTACATACCTTGGATACCCAGCTGCAGAATCAGACGCAGCAACAAAAAAATACGTCGACGATCAAGAATCTAAGTACGTATTAGTCAACGGTGGTATGATGCGAGCATTCCTCAACATGAACAATAATGGTATTAATAATCTCAGAACACCAGAAACAGATTTTGACGCAGCAACAAAGAAATATGTAGACGATATTAATATCCTAATAAACGATGGAATTAACGCTATTAGAACTGATTTTTCTAATCACATACAAACTTTCCTGAATTTTCGTAGAAATATAAACAAATCTATTAATGAATTTTTTGGAAGTCCAGCGGTTGTAGATATTAAACTCGTTGACATTAACACAAAACTAAACGATATTATTAACGGAATTCCTAATATCATTGAAAAAACGAATCTAGTAACAGAGTTACTTACTAAAATTCCTCACAAGAATATATTTAATATGGTATACACAATAGCAAGAGGAACACCAACATGGAAACCGGACGATAACAACACTCTCGAACATACCGCAGAAGTAACTGGGATATACAGGTTATCCTTATACGGTTTTGAAATTACTGCGGCTACTTCATTTTCTATGCTACTAAATGTATATTCTAGTCCTCTACTGACGAGGCTATATAAGGGCACTAAAGAAACATTTAAGTTGACATCAACGGAAACGTTTCCGAAATATTACTGGTGGTGTTTGGAATACATATCTGACCATCCAGGATTTTAGGCTTAGTGTCGGTATAAAATATGTAAACAAATATTATATAATGGAAAAAAATATAGTTGATTTTAATCATATTTCAGAAAACATTCCAAAACGAGATGTGGACGCTCTAATGCAATATGACAGATATTATCATAAAAAAAACTTCGGTGCGTAAAAAAATGTTGCAAATACTACACCAAAATACTTCGAGTGATATCATATTTACCGTTGTTAATCACTAGCTCTGGTATAATTTCAAGTGAAGCATCATTAAATCCGTTTTCGTTAATAATATCTGGTGTCGGTGTTTCTCTTGCAACAGCGTGTAAAAAATTTGAACCTTGTCTTGCGACTAAAAAAAATGCTTGCAAAACAGCAAGTATTACCTATAAAAAATTACTTGATCAAATACGATCTTATTTGCGTGGTATAAAATATGATATGGACGATTTAATACGCGAGTTTCGTATTATTGACAGTATGTTAACAGATATTCTGCCAATGAGAGTTAGCAGGTATGAAAAAGATTATAATAAAATATGGGTTACAACAGTAGATGTTTAATTTTGTATAGCTTTAGAAATATCGTTATCAAATAAAATATCAACCATATTGTCAATAAATGTCAACACATCATCTACCCAACCCGCTATTCTCACATCATTTTCAGTCGCGAATAACCAAACTGATCCATATTTTGGTGATATTTGATATCCAACTTTTTTAATACAATCGCTTATTATTTTAGGTTTTATACCAGTATAACTTGAGGCTGATTTGATGGAATTAAATCTCTTACAAAATCTTTTTGTCAGATCAAATCCAACATGTCGGATTGGATGACAGAAGGACATTATATATAATATTTTATTGTTTAATATAAATTTTTTCTAAAACTATAAAAATAATTTCTAGAGTGTAATAGTAGTATAAGTAATTGAATTGTTTCTATCTCAGAGACACCCCTACCCCAACAAAACATATTTTGTCAGAAATATGAAAGTCATCATTTTAAGCTAAAAAAGGCTGCTGACAAAAATGCTAACGTATAACGTTTTGGGGAACAGGGGGTCTCTTAAATAGAAACCTCAAATTACACACTAATATATATATATATATATATATATATATATATATATATATATATATATATATATATATATATATATATATATATATATATATATATATATATATATATATATACGTACGTTCTGAAAAATATAATATCGCCAGAAATAACTTTAACATGGAGAAAGTTCTGAGTATACGTGGAAAACAAAAAATTATGCACAATGGATATGTCTATGTAAAGCAGAAAGATTTAGCGGCAGTTGTAATCAGTTACGAATGTGAAAAGCGACGAGGAAATGTAAACGGAGTATCTGAATGTAAAACAAAGATCAAAGTTAAAAATGATGTTGTAGTTGGATCTCTGCATGAACACATGCATGCACCAGATTCAGTACGATGTACAGTTCTGCAAGTTAGACAAAACATTACAGAAAGAGCAGTGGAAACAGAAGAAACACCTCAACAGATTTTTAAGCCAACATAATATCAATTAACAATTAAAATTCGTCATCGTCTGTATTTGTAAATGATGGTAATGACAGGGGGGTAATAAACCGGGGGGTAATAGAATGAGGGGCTAAATGATTGGGGGGGGTAATTGGCAGGGGGATAATGTCCTAGACTCATCTAGCAGTGTCGAGAGTCAGAAGAATGTCTCAGCTACGGAGGGTTATCATAAACTGCGCAATGACTAAGGAAACCACTGCTAGGAATTGCGATGATATAGTAAGGAATAAATTAGCTGGTTGTTAGCGATCTGACAAAAAATGTAAGCGCGACATTGGCCTCGATGTTAAGTTTATCATGGCGCTGAAACAACAACAAAATAATCACCGTGCCTGCTGCACCACATTAATGTTGTGGCAGTATTCTTCTAATGACCCACGACAATTTACCGTGGATAGAATTAATAGTAGTCTTGGTCATGCGCGCGAAAATGTTATGCTGACCTATCTTGAGTGTAATCGACGTAGGGGCGCTGGTGTCCTGCTTTCACAGAAGTGAAGGCGGTGGTAATTGTGTATTTTCAGGAATTACTTGTAATTGTTCACGTACAAATCCATGTTGAGGAGCAGTTGAATCTAGTCTGTAGATAGCAGGTCTACCGTGAATCTTACCACGCCGGAACTTTTATGTGTGGTCACACTCCAAATAGGATCAAGTGCTCTTTTTTTTACCTCTTTCAGGTTCACCAGATTCATATAGATATCTTACAGTCACATTACCTAGTACTGGTTATTTTGAGAAAGTGTTATGTCGTTGTACTGGTATATGGTTTTTGTGTGTGTGTGATTGCATTGATGGGTTGCAACCTATTCACGAGATCTCTTGTCTTTCTGAACTTTATTTAGGGATATTTCCTTCGCATATTGATATCCAAATAATCGCTCAGCAAGTGTTCGATTAAATCGCTCAACGATTGCCTGATCGCGAGGAATTACGGTGTGCCCTCGTCTGATTTTGACGTTATGTTGTTTCATCAGAGATGTTACTGCACCAAGAAATTCTTTGCCAGGATCAATCTGTAGTAGCTGTGGCCATCGCAAAGGTCCTCGTTGATAAATTTGTTCAAAAGCAGATGCAATTTCAGTTGCTGTCTTTGTTGATAGTGGTTCTGCTTTTTTACATTTACTTGCAACGTCAACGACAGTCAACGCGTATTTGTATGTGCGCGATTGACGTCTACCAGTTTTAGTAATATCATGCGGTAAAAACAAAATATCTGCCTGATGAACTTCATTGACAGCCCTGATATCAAAATGTGCGTACTGAATTTTTTTAGGTGGTGGTAGATAAATTTGCCATATTGCCTGTCATGCTAACCAATTTGCAGCAACAAAACGTGTGACATTTGCTGCATCAGCAAGTTTACTAATCGCTGCTCTACCCCTCCAATATCATCTTGGGCTATACTAAATCGATTCCGTTATAATAGTTATCTACGATTAATTACCGGCCCCTAGCACTAGTTTACCTTTCATTGCAGATCTTACCAGCCAATTAGCTAGTGATTCTCTGAGATTTATTTTTTACAGACTTTAACGTGTGTATCAACTTCACGTCTGCAATATGTCGTTGTTGTAGATCTGGATTTTTATACGCGACATCATGAACGTGGCACGCTTGATCAATCGCATTTATTGGATACTCTCCAGGTCTTGGTTGGTCTCGTTCGTCAAGTCGAATATCAAGTCGGGTTCCAGGACCACACTAATTATATCCAGGAAGTTTCTTCTCACCAGGATACTTAGCCCATGGAGCTCCTGGTAATTTTCCCAGTAAAGCAGCCTGTTTCATTAGATATAAATCTGTATTTTTTGTACCACATTTCACACACTTGCCTGTAAGCGCACGCTTTTCATTCCTCGTTGTTATTGTGTTCAATCCACTTGTGGAGGTGGGTGCTCTGCATCGAACACAATATAAATTCATATTATTTATTATATTTGTACAACATGGATGTCATTGATTTCTCAGCGACACGAAAGCAAGAGCCAATCAAGCATCATCCAGCGCTACCAAATTCTATCAGAGCAATTATCATAGGCCCATCTGGGTCTGATAAGACGCAATTGTTGCTTTATCTGCTAATGAGATGGTTCAAGTGGGATAAGTTGTATTTAGTGGCACCATCTGTAGATGATCAGCGATGCTACGACGTACTTAAGGACTTTAATGAAAATGCAAAATTGTTGGACACGGACGGTAATGATATTATTGATTTTATCACCGATGTTGATGAAGCTCCATCTGTAGATGATCTCGATGGATGTATTAATAATCTTGTAGTATACGATGATGTGATGCTAGACAAACAATCAAATCCAGCTCGGATATTTTCCCGAAGCAGACACAAAAATACTGATATTATGTAAGTTACTCAGCGATATACACAAATACCTAAAGTGATCAGAGATAACTGCAATCTTCTGGTTGTGTTTAATGGAGTCGATACACATACTCTGCGAAACATCCATCAGACTTGGTGTTCAGGAGACATGGATATTATTAAGTTTAAAAACTTCTTCTCAAAAGCGCAAGCGATTCCTCATGGATTTATCACGATAAATTTACATGATCCTCGGTCGAGGTATCGTGTAGGTCTCGATAAAATGTTTGGTTGAGAGACAGCGGCAGGGGGGTGACGACAAACATTAAGTGTCCGGGTAGGTAAACGAGAACTCAATAATATAAAATAACCCATTTAGAAAGAGATCTCGGTCGGTTTGACCTTGCATTTTCGTTTTCGTAAAAAGCTTTATTTTCAAAAAAAAGACATCTCTAAAAGTTGTGGGATTCACCCTCCCTGCTGCTTGAGTTGCCAGGTTATCCCCTAAAAATCTCAGTATAACAGACCTGACCTTGTTTACGAATTTGATGTAAATGTTTCATTCGATATGACCTGGGTCTATGGCATTTTGTTGTGTCATAATTCAGGTGACAGTCTGTGTATAAGGAAGAAGAAGTAAACAATTATTCATTCCTATCTTAATATCAGTCTTTTAGTGATATTCATTTATTATTTTAGCTGAATTATTTCCTCAAAGTGCTCATTGACATTTTGCACTAAAACATTACTTTGGTATTATTGTGAATTCATTCAAAAATATTCTTGAAGCCGAGAGTACCGAAATCGATTAAAGGTTAATAAGAATCTTGAACGAAACGAAGCTATCGAAGCACTTTCTTCAATATTAATATATTTTTATTCGTTTCGTTAAAGAAATATACTTCAGCTTAACCCGATTTCGGCATTCCTGGCTTCCATCGCTCTCCAGCCAACTGAAATGTAGGTCAACGGAACATGAAAACAGGTCCATTTGCTTGTGTGAGAATTTGAATTTATTAGAAAAAAAAGACATCAGAGTAAGTAAAGTCTCACTACAGTCTTAGGACTTTAATTTGTAGAAAAGTTTCGTTATGGGCTGCTGAGAGTTTGAGATATTCCTGAAAATTTGACTTTCGTTACGATGTTAGTCGACATCAAAACACGCTACTCAGCGCTGTTATTTAGGCAGTAAGATCTCGACCCCAAAACATAAATATCAGGGTCGATGTCTTACACTGTAGGACTGGGGACCAGTCTAGTTAGCCAGTAATGCTGCCAGTCTGTTTTCATGCTTCGTGTGCTCCCCGCGTTTCATAACGCAGTGCAATGCGGAGCATACGAAACAAAAACCCAGACTAGAATGTTCGTTTATATCATAAGTGGTTCTGTACTGTTCCCATCATGAAACTTGACAATCAGATTACCGGCGGAAGGACTCTGACCTGTTCCATCTTTTGTGATACCATGTTGGCAAAGCTAAAGTTGGAACAGGGTACTGGTCTTTTTCACCCATGCGACAGAGAAATCTAATTGTTTTGCTACCCTTACTTTGCTTATCTCAGTCTGGTTGTCTCAGTCCGGTCGTCTCGGTCAAGGTGTCCACGCGCTAGGAACTACTTTTAGGAATAAGAGACCCGTGTTGTCTTCTGCTGTTATAAAATCAAACAACAACAACAGCAGATTTAAAAACAAAAAGAAATTCACTCATAAAGCAACTTGAGGTCTCTCCAACTTTGAAAACACACCATACACACACGAAGTTGTGCTATTTCGTATTATGTTAGAAACTGCACACAGCGTGGCGAATTTTATCTTATCTGTAACTTAGTTAATTTGCAGGTAAGTGTCATTAAATGTAGCTAAAAGTATCTAATTGGTTTTAAATACTTCGTCTGAAACGAATTAGGTACTTTCAGCTGACATGAAAATTTACTGTGCCATGAAAATTTACTGTGCTACAGATAGGATAAAATTCGCGATCCTGTGTAGCAGAAAACACTGTTCCAGACGCACAGGCAAATACACATCACTGGCTAAAAATATCCAAACTCAAGAGCATCCGCAAAGCCGGCAAGAACCAGAATGTGTTATGTCAGACCTGCGTTCTTCAAGCTTTGTCAATCACCCGCAACCAGTCCCAGTTGAATCAAACATTGTAAACAATGAAAATTCCTGCATTTACCGATCAGAGTCGGTCATTCATCAGTCCACACACTATTCCACTTGACCATTTCCATGTAGCATATCATTGTGACAGTAATAGCAACGCTTGCCATATTTCCAGAACAGAAAATATAAATTTCCAAGAATATCATGAATTAGAAATCTCGTCGCATCATTACACACTTTGTTAGAGCTGTGTACTTTATTGTACCGTTACCTACCATAGAACTTTTTCCATATTAGAACTGATGAAAGTTAAAAGTTGTCGGTGTAAAGGATATTAATTAATTTTTATTATTTTCATACGACATCCATAATACAATAATAATATAAAATGATGTTATGTTTCTATTTTCTCATGCTAGAACTTGTGTACGTGGAATCGACTGGGTACCCCATTGCCCTCACTGACATATTCGCATTTACAAAAATAAAAGTACGTGGCTCGAGACGTTCATGATGCAGTACTTCCAATGTAATAATTGTAACTTGCCTTTTTCCTTTATTTTTTTCTTTTCTAAGAGCAGCATATATAGCTAGATTCTACTTAGATAATTATTCAGATTTTCATCAAAGAATACAAAATCTGATGACTTTTATATAGAGCGAGAGGCGTTAGTATTACCCGATGAATGCTGTGTTTTGAATCTGCTAACAATATTGCAAAAGTGCGGGGTTATTTTAATTGAAATGGACAAAATTGTGTCAGAAAATAGATCTATGTTGGTGTTTGCACCAAGACAAGGAAATCCCAGTCGCGGGGTTACATTTTTTGTCTCTCCTCCATCCCCTTAGCAAAACCTCTTGGGGAGACAAATAATGTAACACCTTGACTGGGATTTCCTTGTCTTAGTGCAAACCCCAACATAGATTCTCTTACCGTCTGATGTGATGTAGGAATACGTGCACGTTTTATGCAGTCTTGTCATTCGCAACTTTGAGGTTGATGGTATGGATCATACCTCATATGTATGCCGATAGCTGCCATGTGAACCACCTCGCCTTTTTATAAAAGGATTGAGTGAGAAGTTACGAATGCATCGAAGAATGTTTTCACTTGCAACTTCTCAGTCAATCCGATAGTAAAATTAACTTATGTCGTTCAAATAGTTTGGGGTTTCGTTTCCTTACAGAAAAATTTCCTGCTAACAAACGTATGACATTTTTGTAAATTACTGCACTGATAATTAGGAATCAGATCCCAATTGTTAGTTCCGGTTCAGTACGAATGTAGTTCCAGTCTATTTTAGAGCATATTTTTTTCCTGTCTCTTTTTGGTGGTGATACAAGAGTTAGATTTAGGCATTCTTGGTATGGATTTAAAAGTAATTATTTATTCTATAGAATATGAGTTTATGGTGTGGTTGTCTTTGTGTGTTTCGGCGACAGTGCACAGTGAGTGTTATGGTCTTTTTGATGGTCTAGAAGTGAAATCGGTGTTCCGTTGCACATTATTTACATTACAGCCTCTCAAAGAAATACCGGTGAACCTATGATAAGAACTTCACCGTGAAGTTATCATTCAAAGTATTTTTGAAAAACACATGATCTGTATTGATATGCATACAGTGGAAAGTTTAGTTATTATAAACAAATGCAGAGAATATACAGGAAAATTAATTGTGATCCGACTCCATGTATCCGAAGCATATTTTGTCTTGCATAAATAGCTGAGGTTGTTCCAAATGGGGTTTCGGCGATTAGGAACCAGGACTCACGGTATTAATTCAGTTCCCACAGTAAACCTATGCAAACATTATGATTGTAAAAATTCAATAACTTAAAATTTCTGAGTGCTCAGGATCAAACCTATATTTATCAGTATAGATGAAACCTGGATGTCAGCTTCCGTGTAGAGAAAACGATATGAGCCGTGGAATTTTCTGGACCTACATGTGTTTGAAACGCTTGCTTTCAATTCCGCTCCAAAGAGTCAGGTGCTAATTTCAGTTCATGAGTGTTCCAAACTGAAGACTGTTAAAGGACTGAAATTCCATCAATAAAACAATGTCTCTATTATTTTTTTTTCAGGTACAGCTAGGATAAGCTCGCAAAAGATTCTTTTTCCTAAAAAATAACTTACATTATTAACCAATCCAGCCAAACCCATATATACTCTATTTTATAATCACCCATTTCCAGGCTGGTTCCCATTTTCCATACAATTCGTACCGTGTGTCCTCCAGCGGAATGCACCACATACGTTACGACAGAAAAGGCTGACATTTTTCCAAAAGCGACTGTGTGCCCTTCAGGTATCACGGTAACAATTGTTTTTCCATAGACCTCAATGCTAATGTTTTGCGAAATAAATATACTTTCTATCCTACCTCAGCATGCATGTCACACACTGTCATAGAGAACAATGTTAGATTGTCAATTTGACAAGGACAGGACCAGGTACTCCAGTGCATTTAAGAGAGATAACTCTGCTGGAACTAGACCGGGGTAAGAGTTATCTAGTCACACCAGACACATTTTCAGTCATGTGTACCACATTTAAAAAAAAAATCATAAAAAATACAACATGTGATCTAGATATGAATTAACATAATCAGACATGTTGCCAAGAGGTTCAACTTTTTTTTAAGCCTAACAAAAAGTACAATTCTTACATAATGCACCAATCACAGCTAGTTTTGTTGTTTATTTCTGAATACAATGTTCCTACACCTTAAGCTCCGCCCACCTGGGGTTGTACAATTGGTGCCGTTATACCTTCAGCAGTCATATTACTCCATGTAAACAAATGTAGTTCTCAAAGTAAATTACGTCTCACTGGATAGTTTCATATTTTGACACCGCTCTAATTTTTAAGGTAGAAAGCATGAGCCTAATTATCACAAGACTAACATTCATAAATTCACACAGAGCCAAATCTTTAATGTGGTTTACATTTACTTTGAGTTAAATGGGTTGGCTTGTTTGGTTTCAGCCATTCACATTTAAACTAGCATTGGAGATCAAATGCGTAACTTGGGCTGCAAATGAACAGCCATCTTGGCTTATGTATTCTCGTTATGCCTGCGACATAGGTAAATATCTAAAAATCGAGATGGCTGAGAGGTGATGAAAGTATCCTAATTTGTTACAGCACTATTGAACTTTAATCATGCATATGGCACATACTGATTCTTTTAACCGCCTTGTCACAGGGAAATATTCAAAATAGTTCTTTGCTGTCAAAAATGAATGTAGAAAAAGAGGGGTTGGGGGCAGTGTCGGTTCAGTATCAACGCCACCAGTTATATAAGGAATTACCCTGAATACCTTAGGTAAAATCTCACAAGCATGTTTTGTACAAAAATCATTAGCAAGTTTTTATTTGTATCTTTCATGTAATATTGTTCTCATTTTTCTGTATTAGGTCCTTGTCGGAAGAAAATTCGCCAAAAAAATGTTCAGTGAGACCTTACATCCAAGGTTTCTTTCTCGACTTGACAGCGTCCGTTACTGTTTGTTCAAAAAAAAAAATGCTAAAGGGGAATAACTCTTGCTTTCATCTTTCTCTATGGATAGCTCATTGACGGAGTAGGAATGAATCTACTACGACCCTTTGGTTTTTGTAAGAAGGTTGAATAAACTTTGAGTATAGTAATTTACTGTATTTCCTTTAAAATTAATGTAACCTCCACTGCCTGTTGCTAGGTTTTTCATTTTTTTTAAAAATTTTTTTTGTTTTAAAAGCTGAGTGAAACAAGTACATGTAAACACAACGTCACAAATGAGAATGTGTTTGCGTGTATCCATTCGTAGCAAGTTACACAGATGCATCGCGGACAATCTGGGTTTGCCCATTGAAAGCTACATACCCACCGTTATGCAATTTTACTTCAATGTATGTACTAGTTACAAGTTGCTCTAGTTTATCATAATTACATCTTTTTTAATATTGATTTTGTTGTTATTGATTTTAGCCTTTCATTGATTTTTCGTTTGGTCAGATATTTTTGCCCCTTAGTTCTGGATTTGAGAGCTTCTGATTGTCCGTCGTTTTATATCAGGATACGCTTGTCTTTGGGGATAAACTTTTGTACAGACTTTGTCTTTGTCTGTCTTTGAGACACAAACTGTCCTTTCAAAATTGAATTGCCTGTGTGTATCATTCAGACCAAACCGTCCATCACCAAACATTGCTCATTTCAAATATTTGTATTGAACCTCTACGTGTTCTTCAAAGCCAATGAAAAAGTCATAAAGAGGTTTTGATTTCCACTCGATGGACCTTTGAACACATAATTGTATTTTCACTGCTACGGTTGGTCCTTTATTTCAAAATTTTACTGCTCTTTTTATTTCTCTCATTTTTCTATCCCCATATCACTTGTTAAGTAATTAAAAAAGGTCGACAGATATTGATTGGCATAATGTATGTACATCGTCCCATATTCTGTCAGCAACAAATAGTATCATCAGAAATAATCCAACCATTCTCGCAAAAATTTGTTGTCGACAAACTTTTTCTGTAATGTTAATCTCTGTTTTGAGCCTTTTCATTTACCTACAGTAAGAAGTCTCAACTACCGAGTGAAAAGAATGTGTGTGACTTCTGGAAATGTGTCCACTAATGCATTCTTGATATCTCTTTCATCATCGCGGTTCTCTTTACCAGTCGTAATTTGAAAGCACCAGCTAGTTGTGTCTTTATATGTGAGGAACAATTCCATACGTGTCCGGAAGAGGTTAAACAAATAGTATCAAGTGTTAAAAACAGAATGAAAAATTGCATACACGTGGACATACGTACATAGCGATCAGATCTAATGAATCCGAGGGTTATAATCAATGACTCGTCAAAGGAAGTATTTTGTGGGTTGGTTTGTTTGTTTGAAGAACTTAGAAAGTGTGTGTATGTGTGATTTGGATTTTTAACGTAGCTTTAACAATTTTTCGGTCATATCGCTACGATGTCTGCAGTGTGGTAGTTTATAGTGACGTCTAGCACTGGGGCGTCATGCGGTAGACATGATGTCCCACCCGGTCACATTATCCTGACACCAGGCCGACCAGTCCTAACACTAACCTCTTAATGCTGAGCGCCAAGTGAGACAGCTGCTAGGATCATTTTTATAAGTCTTTGGTATGACTCGGCCGGGGATCGAACCCACGACCTCCCTCATCTTAGGCGGACGCTCTAACCACTAGGCCACCGGAGCGGTACGACGTAGAAAGAAGGTAATCTTATCTTATTATTCACAATTTAGACAATTAATTCCTTCTTGATAACGAATCTTGATTGACTGTGAACATGATTAGATTAATGCTAAATTGATTGCATTGTGACGATTTTAACTTTGAACATCATTATGTATTGTAAAGAGTGAAATCTGAGTGTGTATCCACATGCGTAGTCGCTTATTGGTAGGATCCAACTGCAGACTGTTCACACCCAGATCTTCTGTTGCATAATACGCTGGCAGATCTGGGTCTAGCATGTGTTTAGGGGTGATCTTTTGAACAAACAACACTGACCCTGATCTGCCGGCTTATTATGATGACAGATCAAGGTCTATGCTTTTTTGCTATGGGACTCTGCTTATAAACGAGTGTGTATGGTATGTGTTATAGCTGAATAAATCAGTAACCTACTTCGGTATGCAGAATTTCATGATTGATATATGAGGCTGCGAATTAGATAATAAGATCGACAAATCAATAAATATGGCTGGCGAGGATCCTGTGTTGTTAAAAAAAAATACTCTCTTTCATTATTATTTATTAAACAAAATCTTTTTAAATCTTTTAAAATAGGTAATTTGGCTTAAAAAGTAAATCGGGATTAATATCTTGATATAAGATTTGAAATCATTATTCTTCTCTTGAATCAACTTTTAAACAGTTCAAGGCTATCGTGTTCCCAGTTTGTCATTACATCAAGGTGCTTCATTCGG
Source organism: Megalonaias nervosa (assembly GCA_016617855.1). Classification (NCBI taxonomy): domain Eukaryota; kingdom Metazoa; phylum Mollusca; class Bivalvia; order Unionida; family Unionidae; genus Megalonaias; species Megalonaias nervosa. Next base: position 24,647 of record JAECUM010040821.1, read on the forward strand.
TGATAAATGCATATCTGTATATTCAACAGTGATTTTTTTCATATCCACGTTTCAACAGTGATTTTTTTCATATCCACGTTTAAAGTTTGCGGTGGCCAGATTGTAACGCAGTATATCTTCAGTCGTCATTTGACCACATGTTACTGTGATGCAGAGATATTTAACAATATGACGAATATGACAGTGTGATACGTGTGTATTTTGATTAATTTTGATGCATGAACTTTGGATGAAAATATTCATTTTTTGGTACAGTTATTATCAATATGCTGTCTTGTGAAAAAAAGATGCATTTTGAAGTTTCGATTATTAAGATTCGTCAGGAAAAAAGAACGAAACTGCGCTTGACAAAAGTTGTTCCGTAGGCTGATGTTTCCCCATGTTTCACGCCTAATATCGTTCTCGTTTCTTGTCCTTCCGAAGGTCGCTTCATTTCGTTTCCTCACAACAAGCGAGAAGAAAAATCCATGGTGATATGTAAACCGACAGCAATGTGCATATTGTAAAATAGTTGTATAATGTTTTCCCCGAAACATACTTTACTCCAAGGTTTCGCGCGATATCTTTTTTGTGATCTGAAGCATGACTGGGATATGCAGTTAGAAATGTGAAAGTGTGGTAGAAGAAAACGATTGATATGAATGGTAATTATATCCTTTTTAAATTTATAGCTGACTTTTCCTGCCCTTTCTGTATGTAGACAAGCAGCTTTGACAACTGATATACGTAAAATACGTAAATGCAAGAGAGTAATTTTAGTACAAAAGAGAATGACCTTATATGCTTTTTGAAAATCCAATGTAAATTAATGAAGAGGGATGAGATTATCAATGCACCAATGATAGTCACGACGGCGTAATTTGATGCTTTTTTTCAACCTGCTTTAATTTAAATTTACAAAGTGTTGGCTTTTTAATGTAGTCGCAATGGTTTATCAACTCAAACTCTGTTTTCAACGCAGACATGCAGTAGAAGCGATAAAGGATAATGCTCACTTTAATGAGAAAATTCATTGATAAGGCTCTTTGCCTGAATAATCGCACAAGCTTCGTATTTATTGTTATGTAACCTCAGCATGGGTCCACTTATGAACCTGTTATGAGATTATACATGTGGTATTATTGGAAGGGGGGGGGGGAATTTTGTTTTACCATAAAGAATAATAAACTGAAAACCATATGCGATTTGTTTGTATAGAAAACTTCAACTCAGTTTTATTATAGCTGGATAATAAGGACAAATAAGTACTATATCGTCTTGGGTTTTCGATCTGAAGGCTAATGTCAGATTAATCACCATTCCGACTGAGCTAATCTAAGCGTCAGCTTTCACAAGTGGTGAAATTTTCAGGAGGCTTTAGCATTATACGCATGAAAATCGCTTTTCGAAATATGTTCGAAAGGTATATTTTTGTGTAAAGCGCAGTCACGTGCTTCTTTGGTTTATCTTTAAGATAAAGAAATTTTATGGAGATACTCCCTTGCGCGCTAAAGTAATATTGCTTCAAAGTCGGGAAATACCCCTAGCAAATTAGAAATATGTACAAGGCATCTTTTTACATTTTTTCCTGTAAATTCCAAATACATCAGGAATGTCACTTTTTGAGGACTTTCAATCAATTACTTTTTTGTTTGTGTTTTGTTTTGTTTTCTTTAAATTCAATTTAGAGCTTTGAAAAACGGTCTCTTCAGGAACAAAGGCACATAAAAAGCAACCGTTACCTTTTTTTTACAGTTAATTTTAGTTTTTGTTGTTCGCTTTGACTGGTAATTTATATTTAAGCCAAGTACAATTGAAGTAACAAGAAAAAATGCATAACACTTCAGACCAGTATTTACTATGGAGCACATTCTCCTAGCTTTAAAAAGAACAAACTCTTCAAACTTTTAAAATGTATATAAATTACCTTATTTTAATGAGATTTCTTGTAAAAAAAAATTTGAGGAAAATAAATGCACCCAAGAAAATCGAACTTTTAAATTGATGTATAAAAAACATTTGTAATATTGATATTCTGAACTTTTTATTCCAGTAAAGCTTGATTTCAACAACAACAAAATTCCACTGAATACAATATGTATTTCCTGCTCTGTAACTTCTTCTTTCTCTGATCTTTCTTCCAGTAAAGGTAAAAGCACTAAATTTTAATTAGTTTTTAAATTGTAGTACAGAACGTAAAAAAGCAGACGAATGTACACATTTTCCTCAGTTTATATGGTAAACGTTAGTACAAAACTATTTTTGTGTTTGAATATTTTTCCTGTTCTTGTTCACACACACACGGGGTGGCACTAACGGCATTCTGTACATCAATAAAACGAATCGAATGATAACATTCCAATTATTTGACAATTTAAATGAATATATTGTAATAAATAAATGAAACATTTCTTCCCAGGAGGCTTTGAATTTTTTATTTTTGTTAGTGTGATTCTATACAAAACCTGAGTATGACTTCATACCTCGTTTTATTCATAACGCAACAATAAAGTAAAAAGGCGCATGGCGTCTGTGGCTACTTCTAGCGCACTGACTTCAGGATTGTAAAACTAGATCATTTTTCGAAAATTGCTAAAGTAATAACCTTGCACTTTTGATATCTCTTAATTATGACCTAGAAATGATTCAGCACCAAACAGGAAATCTTTAAACCGTGTGTTCTGTGGAATGTACGTTGCTTAATCTGGTAACTGTTTTTCCGTCAGTCTGTTTGCTTTTCTTTTTTGGGGGGGGGGGGTATGCGTGTGTGACTAGCTCTA
>JAECUM010040822.1:0-17745 GCA_016617855.1 Megalonaias nervosa
AAGACACTTTACCCATGTCTACCAAAGATGACATGCTGATTAAATTTGGGACGAAGAAATGTCGCGCACTATAACTGGTCCACTGTGACTAAGTCTCTAAGCTTTGATCCAGTATTGCTAAAACAAATATCGATTCATGACACTAATGAGAGAAAGAGGCAGAAATACAGACAGACAGGTTAGAAGCATAGCTGACACAGGTTTACTAATGTCGACTCGTTAATTCCAGATCAAAAATGAGCCATTCCATCTATATCCTACTGTACATAATGGCCGTCTCATACGTCCATTGTCACGGGTTCTCTGGAGGTGAGTTGTCTTCCTATTGCAAATTAATAACTATAATAAAAAAGTACGTATGAAAAACATGAATCTTTGCAAACACACACATAAATTTTATGTTTTAATATGCAGGGTCATTATTTCATTAACTTTGCAAACACACACATAAATCTTATATTTTTATATGCAGGGTCATTAATTCATTAACTTTGCAAACACACACATAAATCTTATATTTTAATATGCAGGGTCATTAATTCATTAACTTTACAAATACACACATCAGTCTTTCATCTGAGTATGCAAGGTCATTAATTTATTAACTTTCCAAACGCGCACAAAAATCTTATATTTTAATATGCAGGGTCATTAATTCATTAACTTTGCAAACACGCACAAAAATCCTATATTTTAATATGCAGGGTCATTAATTCATTAACTTTACAAATACACACATAAATCTTATATTTTAATATGCAGGGTCATTAATTCATTAACTTTACAAACACACACATAAATCTTATATTTTAATATGCAGGGTCATTAATTCATTAACTTTGCAAACACGCACAAAAATCCTATATTTTAATATGCAGGGTCATTAATTCATTAACTTTGCAAACACGCACAAAAATCCTATATTTTAATATGCAGGGTCATTAATTCATTAACTTTACAAATACACACATAAATCTTATATTTTAATATGCAGGGTCATTAATTCATTAACTTTACAAACACACACATAAATCTTATATTTTAATATGCAGGGTCATTAATTCATTAACTTTGCAAACACGCACATAAATCTTATATTTTAATATGCAGGGTCATTAATTCATTAACTTTACAAATACACACATCAATCTTTCATCTGAGTATGCAAGGTCATTAATTTATTAAGTTTGCAAACACGCACATAAATCTTCCATTTGAATATAAAGAATCATTACTTCCTTAATTTTGCAAACAGAAATAAATATCTTCTTTTGAATATGTAAAGTTATTACCTCATTAACAGTGCAAACACATATAAATCGTCCATTTGAAATGTGAAGTCAATACTTTGCAAACACACACAGATATTACGTTTGTGTAGGTACAGTCCTTAGTTAATTAACTTTGCAAACACACATAAATCTTCCTTTGAATATGTGGAGTCATTGCTTTGCAAACACACATAAATAATTTTTCCATTTGAACATGTGGCGCTATTACTTTGCTAACACACATAAATATTACATTTGAAAATGTGGCGTCATTACTTTGCAAACACACATAAATAATTTTTCCATTTAAATATGTGGCGTTATTACCTTGCAAACACATAAATATTACATTTGAATATGTGGAGTCATTACTTTGAAAACACATAATTACATTTGAATATGTGGCGTCATTAGTTTGCGAAAACGCACAAATAATTTTTCCGTTTAAATATGTGGAGTCAATACTTTCAAACACACATAAATATTACATTTGTGTACGTACAGTCATTAGTTAATTAACTTTGCACACACATATACATTTTTCATTCGAAGATACTGAATGATTACTTCATTAACTTTGCAGACACGCAAATAAATTGTCCATTTGATTATGTAGTCATTACTTCATTAACTTTGCAAACACATAAATTATGGGATGATCATGCATTGATCAGTTTTATGAATATCACGCAAACAATGTTGGCATCCAACCAGATTTTGTCAACAACAAAAAATCACTTTCATTTTTTAAAGCCAAGTTTTTAAATATTGTTATTAATTTAAGAAGAAAGTTAATTTACCTTTATATTCACAATAAGCAACCACATATGCAAATTCATCACTAAAATCTTTGCATACAGCTGTTATTGGAGCTAATCTCTTCAGCTATTAATACAGTTCACGTCCACCATATTTATGGCACTGTACTATATCTTTTTTTGCGAATGAACCATATTTGGTTTTTTTTTTTAGCAAATTGCCATATTTCAGTGACTATATTTACTTACACTTTACATTCTTAATTCGGTTCAAAGTGGTGACTATATTATAATGCATGGTTGATTTAGAAATGACGTATTAACTGACATCAGTCCCCATTCAAATGTTGACCAAAGGTGAATCTAAAAATAACGTTAAACTGGCGTTATTCATGGAATAAATGCATTGTCTACATCTATTTTATTGTAGCTGATTTAATCCCTAAGTACATACGTCTGTATAGATGACCACGACATGGAAATGTAATATAACTGTTAACATTGTGCACGCGCCTATTCAGAGCGTTTTCTCTCTCCACACCTTATGTCACCCTAAGCATACTTCTGTAAAGAAGATTAATTCGTTACAACTTAGGTCATGTAAGTCTGCCTTGGAAATAAGCACGTTTGCAAATTGAAATTGATTATTACTCTTCGAACTTATTTTAAAATTCGCTAAATGCACAGTACAATGTAATTTTCAGAATATGTGCTTTTTGAGAAAGGAGAACATGGTGCCAATAAGAAACAGTAAGACGCTGGTGCCTATTTTACATAAAAATGAAATTAGAATTTTTTCCAATACTGTGTTTATCAACAGCAACCTCTTACTTCCAGGAAAGTTCTCGTATATTTATTTCTTATGTGGGTCGGCGGTAGCTCATATGGTGGAGCGATCGATATCCTCAAAGGCCAGTCCTTGTCTGCAGCCTTTGTTCGTCCTTGAGAAAGGATCTTATCTCCAACTTCCTCGGTTTGATGTAGCTAAGAATATGTTAACATTGGCGTCAAAGTCAACCAAAACAGCAACACAACACACACACACAGGCATATATATTCCAACGTACCTCCGTTTAACATCAACATTTCTTTCCTGCCAACCTTATTTGTAAGAGGGAGTTTCCACCGCACACTAAATTTCTGTTGGATTTATTACACGCAAATAATAGGATGTCTTTTTTATTCCAGATAATGGCTTCGGATTTGATGACGGTGACAACGGATATTATAATAGTAGGTTTACCATTAGTGGTACTGGGCGCAAGCTACATGAAACTACTATAGGTTCTCACAAAGTATAAAAAGTTTTCTCATTCGTTCAAAAAGAAGTTCTCACAAATATAAAACGTGTTCTTAAAATAAACAGTGGATGTTCTTACAAAATATAAAATATATTTTCCATTGGTTCAGTGAAAGTTCTCACAAAATCCAAAAGGATGTTCTCAAAGTATGAAAAGATTTGTCACTGGATCAAAGTCGTACAACCCAAAAGGAATCTACCTACTTTGGAAGGGTCAGCATATATCCTAGCACTTGCTTGAACATTAGATTGAATCCGGGTCAGAAGGGTTGCAAAGCATGTCTAAAGTTGATGAAATTGATAAACCTACTTACCGGAATAACACGCATGACTTAAAAAGACACAAAGTCTGAATCTGGAGGCCATTAGAATTGTTATTGGTATGTAAATTTATGTTAATTGCAGGTATCACCGGCGGAATTGGCGGTGTTGGAGGTGCTGGTATCGAAAGTAGCCTGATTAACGCTGGATTCAACCAAGGAGGCCTTCCGATGTATACTGTCATTGGTGATGGTGGCATCGGTGGTGTTGGCGGAAGCGTAAGCGGAACACTTTATGGACAAGAAATGGAAGATATAGACGGAATCAGCGGTTTTGGTGGAATAGGAGGCACTGGAGGACTGGGAGGAAAAGGAATAGGTGGCTTTGGTAGTACTGGAGGCATGGGTGTAGTTGGTAATGGACAAGAAATGGGAGGTATTGGCGGCATTGGTGAATTCGGTGGGCTAGGAGGCCTCAGGGGGATGGGAGGAAAAGGAATTGGCGGTATTGGAAATAGTGGAGACATAGGTGGAATTGGTTTTGGACAAGAGATGGGAGGTCTTGGCGGTATTGGTGGTATTGGGGGAATACGAGATATCGGTGGAAATGGAATTGGTGGCACCGGAAGCATAGGTAGAAGTGGTAATGGACAAGGAATGGGAGGTCTTGGCGGTATTGGTGGAGTCGATGGAATAGAAAGTATCGGTGGGATGGGAGGTGGTTTTGGTAGTACTGGAGGCCTAGGTGCAATTGTTAATGGACAAGGAATGGGAGGTATTGGCGGTATTAGCGGTATTGATGGAATCGGTGGAATAGGAGGTATCGGAAGGTTGGGAGTAAATGGGTTTGGCGGTATTGGTGGTACTGGAGGGATAAGTGGAATTGTTAATGGACAAGGGACGGGGGGTATTGGCGGCTTTGGCGGTATTGACGGAATCGGTGGAATACGAGGTGGTGGGATGGGAGGAAAAGGGTTTGGTGGTATTGTTAGTACGAGAGGCATAAGTGGAATTGTTAATGGACAAGGAATGGGAGGTATTGGCGGCATTAGCGGTATTGATGGAATCGGTGGAATAGGAGGTATCGGTAGGTTGGGGGCAAATAGGTTTGGTGGTATTGGTGGTACTGGAGGGATAGGTGGAATTGTTAATGGACAAGGAATGGGAAGTATTGGTGGTATTGATGGAATCGATGGAATAGGAGGTATCAGTAGGTTGGGGGTAAATAGGTTTGGCGGTATTGGTGGTACTGGAGGGATAGGTGGAAGTGTTAATGGACAAGGCATGGGAAGTATTGGTGGTATTGATGGAATCGATGGAATAGGAGGTATTGGTGGGATTGGAGGAAAAGCGTTTGATATAATTGGTGGCATTGGAAGCATGGGCGGAATTGTTATTGGACAAGGAATGGGAGGTATTGGTGGCATTGGAAGTAATGATGGAATCAGTGGAATTGGAGGTATCAGTAGAGGAATAGGGTATGGCCATATTGGTGGTATTAGAGGCAAAGGTGGAAATGTTAATGGTCAAGGAATGGGAGGTATTGGCGGCATTAGCGGTATTAGTGGAATCGGTGGAATAAGAGGTATCGGTGGGATGGGAGGAAAAGGATACGGAGGTATTGGTGGTACTGGAGGCATAAGTGGAATTAGATACGGACAAGGAATTGCAGGCATCGGTGGCATCGGAGGTCTTGGAATGGGAAGAGTGGGCAACATTGGAGGCTTTGGAATTCAGTTGGCTGGATTTGGAGGAAAGAAGCAATCAGGTAAAAAGGATTCCCTTTCAGTTTTTCTTTAAATGTATCTACAGTGAAAGCATTGATTTAAGTTAACGACAATAAAGGATTTGCCCGTTATTGGCTTGTTACGTGTAGGCTCGTACAAATGTAACAAAAGAAAAGAGTGAAGTCAACAAGCTTTGTAAAATTTTAACAAAATAATTTATTTCCATTGAAAACAAGATAAAAATATGAAATAGGACTTACGGTTTGTGAATATAATCCAAAAATTAATCATAGAATTGAAAAATATAAGTCCTATCACTAAACAGTTCTAATTGAATCCAGGTTCGAATCTCTATGAAGTTCCAATATGGAAGGCGATGACGTCAGATGAGATGTTGTACTGATGGCAACAGTTCCTCGTTGAAACGCAATTTATAATGTTCTGTTTAGAATTCCAGAATAAATTTCCACTAAATGTCTTTGTCCCAAATTTTTGTAAAGAAAAGCACTTGCTTTGTTTTCTAGAGAATATGAATTATTAAATTCCAAAAAATTGATGAACTTCAGAACAAACTGGCACCAACAACAAAAACACCTTGAGCTCTGAGGTGTAGGAATACGACTGACAAAATTTCACTGAGATATCAGTATTAAACCAAACTAAAACGTCATTTCGACACTCATGATGGGTCACATGATCACTTAATCATCAAACCGCGCAGTAAAAAAAATGACAATTCGCACGTACGCTAGAATAGCCCTATCTAAGAATCAGATTCCCACACTGGAAATAAATTAAAAAAGAAAGGCTGTTTACAACTCAGCTAACACGTGAGCCGATCATGACATTGGTAATAGTCAATCATTTTCACTTAGTGTTTACAAAACGTCTCAACCAAGGTGAGCTAAAAATACTGATAATGTGATACCTTTTACGTTCAAATCAGGTCAAAAGAGAGAAATGATTTTTCCGAAAATAAGATTCAAATCCAGTGAAAATTATCATTACAATAAAATGTAATGAAACAAAAATAAAATAAAACAGAATTGAAAACTAACACACAAGTAATTAAATTACATATACGTAACAGTCTTCATCAATGTATCGTATCTAAACATTCTGTTAACATGCTTATACACTCTGTGACCACCCATACACACAAACACACAAACACGCAGACCATGCCTAATAATACGTTTAAGGTGTATGGCCATCCACGCACTCTGGGGACATTGCCCATGCTTTTATTTTCGTGCGACGAATACGAGAATGATCATACACACTTGCACTTCGTACCCAAATAAATATGTACATGCATGGTACTGTACAGACTGTTTCTTTAATAGAGATTATTGATCCAAAAAGTTTCATAGTTGGAGCTCTGGCCTCGATGATATTTCTAATATTTCATATCATGATAATTCGTTTTCTATGCTATGGACCATTTTGTTGTTATTTTTGTATTTAAAAAAGATACAGTAGCACCATTGTTTCGATATCAAATAAACTGTTTCATGTCTTTCAGGATATTATTAATATTCGACCAATCCAAGCCTTCCAGAAGGAGCATGGTGTCACAAAAAGACAAAATTTTTCTCTCCTATTGATTTGTTTGTTTATTATATATAATTTTGAATAAAATAAACGTGTTGTGCTCTTGCAGAAACAGTGTTTTCTCGTTTTCAACCCCAACCCCACTCCAATATCTCTCTCTCTCTCTCTCTCTCTCTCTCTCTCTCTCTCTCTCTCTCTCTCTCTCTCTCTCCAGACAGAGTTAAGTCTAAAAAAAACTGCTTACCATTTCAATCGTCTATATTAAAAGCAGCAGCCCATACTTAATACAGCAACTTTTAAAATTTACAGTATTAACATCTCCATGGACAGAAACAAAATATCGGTGCCTCATATGTTTTTGCTCATTTGTTCATTCAGACCATTTTGGCCACGGGCTTCTTATATAATAGCTGGTGGTGGTGGTTGTGGTGGTCGTCGTGTTGGTGTTGACAGTCAGAAAGTCCACGAAAACTGGACACCAGTGGAGTTCACTTGATACATTATATATGGCGTAGACCAGGGATCCCAAACATGCGGCCGCCAAACCGTATGCTGTAGCCCTCAAAACGATTGCCGTCATAAGGTGTCATGAGAGAAAACATAGGTGGTGCGGCCCTTGGGCCATCGAAAATGTTCTCATGCGGCCACCAGGGTGGTGTGAGTTTGAGACCACTGGCTTAGACTGTCCAGGTGTCTGATCATCAGAGTCTTCAAATAAAACATACGTAACATTCCGGGTAAGATTATATAATTATTCACGCAAGACGGCCTGGTTGAAAGTTAGTGATTTGTGACGGTAATGCCGCCTTAAATAGAGGTAAATAGCGGTATATATAACGTAATTCTCCAATACAAGAATATTATTCTCCTCAACAAAATCTCAGAAGATCGGGGCATGAAATTTTAATGAGGTTACCTGAAAGAAAGGTAAAATCCCACACCAAGCTGGGATGATAAAAATAAATTTGTTATAGGGGAAATATACAGTTTATGAGTGATGACGTCTAAACCATACCACAGACAGAATCTAACTAAAGCGACGTTTCATGTTTAATTATATTTAGATTGCCGACAAAAGACATTACAATATTTTAACATTTCTATTATAATATACACTTTCCAAAACTTTCTGTATCCTGCCAACCACCCTACCAATAATTATGGAAAGATACCAAGTTACGTCAGGTGACTTCAAGAAGAAATAGCAATGCAGTATACTCTAAAATCACTGTCATAGTACATTGTGGGAGGGGGGGTCTTTCCCATTCTAACTTTTTCTCAACGTCATGGTTTTTTTTTCTTCAAACAAAACTAAAAGAACCATTTTTAGTTATTCGATCTTCAGCAATGGTTAACAGTGGGGGTTTTGGGGAGGGGGTTGCGGACCACTTGAAAATTGAAGAGGGTAGCGGCGGACCACTTAATTATCTTTCCTAAAGTTGATTGTCCCGTTCGCCAACTATTACAACGTCCCACGGACCACATTTAATGGAGCTCGAGGACCATCAGTGGTTTGCGTACCACATTTGGAGAACCTCTGGTCTTCAGTGTTAGTATGACATCCTAAGTAGGAAGAATGCTCATACATGGTTTGACATGTACGTTTTCATGATTTAAGCTATACCTGTAAATCCCAGAAATCTGAGTGCCGCGTGAGTACAGTTTTTACTTTTCTTATGCCTACTTCTAATAGAATCTATGCTGCGCCTAGTGAAGAGACAAATAATGTAACCCCTCCACTGGGGTTTCCTGGTCTTGGTACAGACTCCAACATAGATTAATTTTCTCACCCAACAATTTCTATAAAAAAAAATTACCCTGTATTTTTGCAATATAGTTAGCAGATTCAATACATACAGTATTAATCAGGAAACTATTTTTACCTCTCTCTTTGTAATACAGGTCATCACGTCTTATACTGTTTCATGGAAATCTGAATAATTATTTGAGCAGAATATAGCTATATGTGCCACTCTTAGAAAAGAATAAAACAAGAAGAAAAAAAAAATCAATTTATAATATGTACATGTTGCAAGTATTGCATCAAGTAAGGGAAATGGAGACTTCTATCTCAAGGACCTCTCCCCACCCTCCAAACAAATATAAATTACCATCTCGGAGACCCTCCAATCCCTATACCAAAACGACTTACAGTTTTTAGCTAGGAGATTTCTACCTCAAATATAATCCAAGACCTTTACCCACCTCCAAACAAATATAAATTACCATCTCGGAGACCCTCCAAACAAATACAAATTACCATCTAGGAGACCCACCAATCCCTATCCCAACAAGACTTTCAGTTTTTAGCTAGGAGATTTCTAGCCCAGGACCTCTACCCCCATCAATTACGTGTAGGATTTATTCGCTGGAGTAAGAATGTAAGTGAAACATTATTTCTAAACTTTAGACAAAATTTCATACTTTTTTGGATAATCTTTTTCATACCTGCTGACTCTCATTGGTAGGATATCCATTAACATACTGTCGATAATACGAAACTCGCGTATTAAATCGTCCATATCACATTTTACACCTCGCAAGTAAGATCGTATCTGATCAAGTAATTTTGTATAAGTTATGCTAGCTGTTTTGCAGGCACTTTTTTTAGTCACAAGTCGAGGTTCATTTTTTTTACACGCTGTTGCAAGAGAAACACCAACGCCTGATATTATTAACAAAAACGGATTTAATGATGCTCCACTTGAAATTATACCAGAGCTAGTCATTAGCAGTGGTAAATATAATATTATCCAAAGTATTTCACGGTAGTATTTATAACATTCTTTTACACACCAGAGGTTTTTATGATAAAATTTATAATATTGCACTAGAGCGTCAACATTTTGTTTAGGAATTTCTTCTGATATGTGATTGAAATCGATGATTTGTTTTTTCATTATACAATATTTTATACAAAGACAAAAGTTCTAGCACCAACAATCGAATCGAGAAACTCGCGGAATTTATTATTTTTAGGATCAGCTATAAACTCTCTATATTTGTCATAAACATCTGACGAAGTATCATTATATCGTTCATCTGTTAGTACATACTGTTTCTTTAACCAAGAGTATGAATCAAAACTATTTCCTACTTCACTCTCATACAAATCTGTTTTATTCACCAAATTACTGTAATCGATTTCTGTTTCTTCAATATACCCTAAAACTAAACTCAACTGATCTAACGTGAAATTTTTGAGAACAAGATGTTGTCTGATGATTGCATATGCGAATAAGAAATTTGCTAACATTAATTTCTTAAGCTTATCTAGTTCAGTTGTGAGAAGATCAACAGCAGAAGCTACTTTTAACATTAATTTTTCATATGGTTTTGTGGGTATTGTTTTAATTTCAGTGTAATAATTCCGTAATGACAATTGTCTAGAGTATTGGAATGATGGAAATGGAACATCGTCTTCTTCATTTATATCATAATAGGGATCAGACCTTACTTCCAGCTTTGTTTGATCGACTTCTTCAAAAAACTTTTCTCGCTAATCATCATTAAAATTACTAATTTCATCGTCAAAACTTTTGATTATCTTTAGAGACTTGTTAACAATAATCGGATCAAATTCTGGGTCTTTTTTACGTATCATTGGCAACATTGCGTTTGCGTACACTTTAATAATTGACTCTGCGTCTGACGTCATAGTAACGATTTTAACCAAGGTTTCTTTGTCATGGTAGTACATACCGAGATGTTTAAATATACCTCGTTTTGAAAAACTATCATATAACTTTTTGTTTCTTTTTATTCTCATTTTTTTATTTTCCGCTAGTTTGTCAAGACGAGTATGATTTTCATTTATTCGTCTTTCTTCTAGTGTTCTTCCACTATAAACTCGTGCTTTTATTAAATCTGATTTTATTATCAAATCTATGTTAGACCAATCAAGCTCGAGTAATATTTTTTTAAATATAATTTCAACTTGTTTTTGTTCTTCTAGACAATCCTCAGGATGACAGTATCTACTTATAATATCAGAGTTTTCTACTGTTTTTTCAGTTGTGGTCCTCGCATATATATAACGCGAATAAAATTAGCAAAATTTGCTGGCAATGTTGGATTGTTCAATGATTCGATGTTAAGTTTTTCAAACTTTGTAACATTTTTGCTGTTTCATTAACGGCTCCAACATCTTTGTTGAGGTTTAAAATATTATGATAACATTCTCTTGCAATGGTTATAATTGGTGGTTCTGACATTATTTTATAGCATTAGATTAAATTTAACCATCGAGTGTGTATATTTGAAATGCTGTCAGTCCTGGAAATGGATGTTCAGCAGCTAAAACATTAACTCGAAAATATAAGTACTTGTTAACAGTGTTTTCTGTCGGGATTGTAAAATATTGTGTTGTTGAAATGTAAGTGTCTGTTGTGCTATACAATGTTGTCCAGTCGATATCGTCATTTGATCCTTCCAATCGCCAATTATAAATTCGACCAACACTAGAATTTAATCGACCTCGCAAATGAAATTGCCAAATAGCAACTGTAGTAGGACATTTAATTTTAATCCAAAAGTTTTCAACTTCTCCGTTTGTCGTCCACTCATGTCTATCAGAGAAAGCGTAATAAGGATAATTTTCGAGATAATATGTTGATGCGCTTACCTCAAACCCGGCTCGGTTGTCAGTTGCTTTATAAAGTGTTGGAATATATCCAACATTGTTTTTAGTTCGTTTTATACTACTAAACAGACTGTCAACATACGATTTATTTGTCAGATCATTAGGGCTAACTGGAACATATGTCGTAGTTATTTTTTTGTCTCTCATGTTTGTATTACCTTACATTGGTCCACCAGATTTTTTAAGGTATGAAGCAAGTTCTTCTTTTAATTGAGCATAACTAACAGCATCAGCATCATTAGCTGGTGGTGAGGTTGTCGGTAATCCAGTTATTTTTGAATTTGACATAAACAGGTTACCTGTCATTGTATCGCCGGCTTTGTTAAGTTTATTATCGTCAACAGATTTTAGCGGCGCATAACTTACAGCTTGCGTTTGATTCAAGTTTTCTGGCGGATATGCAGTCTCCAAATTTATTATTTTTGTTCCTGACATGTTGATATTACCTATAACTGTTCCACCGATTTTATCAAGTTTGTTATCATCCACATACCTCAACTGTGCATAACTTACCGCTTGTGTATAATTTAAGTTTGCTGGTGGATGCCTGGTCTCCAAATTTATTTTTTTTTTTTCTGACATATCTAAATTACCGCTTAAAGTTCCTCCTGTCAACGACAACTTGTTGTCATCAACAGATTTTAGTTGTGCATAACTGACAGCTCGTGTGTTATTAACATTTATTGCTGGATACGCTGTTTCTAAACCTAATATTCGTTGATTTGACAAGAACAGGTTTCCTGTCATTGTGTCACCGGATTTTTTCAGGTAACCTGATAAATCAATCTTGCCATCTGTTATTGTTGTACTTTCAGTTTTTGACGTTGAATTGTCTACTAATATTCCAAATTTTGTATAGTAGCTCATTATTGATTGTCCTACATAAAATTGTCAACATTAGTCAGTTTAATATAACATAAAATTATATAACAAACAATGGCAAAATCGTCGATATTAAACTTTGATACAGAGCGGTTGGTGAAACATAAACATAACAATGAACTTCCAGATTGTCATTATCTTATTGTTGGGCGAACTGGATCGGGAAAAACAGATTTGCTTATGAATTTACTTCTTGGTGATAATTTTAATTACGATCGAGTTTATATTTATACAATTAATCCGCAGCAAGATAAGTACGAGCTACTAAGCAAATATAATAATATACTTCGTGATGATCTTGAGGTTGGCGAAGATTTTTTTATTATCAAACAACCAGAAGATCTTGTTCCAGTTAATCAACTCGACTCAGATGAACATAAGATAGTAGTTTTTGACGATATTCCGCTAAACAATGTAGAAATGAACAAAATAAGATCGTATTTTTCACTGTCTCAAAATAAAAAATGTAATTCTGTTTATCTCGCCCAAGGTTTTTATAATGTTGACAGATTTATCAGACGAAATACTGGTTGTTTTATATTATTTCCAGGACTGGACAATGTTGACGTTAGAAATATTGCAAACGAACAATGCGGTGACGTGACAAAAGATAAATTTATCGAATTATATCATAAAGATACAAAAGATAAATATAACTTTTTCTTATTTGATAAACTTACACATGATCCAACTAAAATGTTTCGCTGTTGTATTGACAGTTATCTGCAGTAAGGTGTTTTTTTCCACTTCTTAAAATTTTATAAAATTTATATATAATAATTATGGATAAACGAGCAAAGTACAGAAAACATATAGAAGATCTAAACAAAACTTGCTCAATCTCAAGCAGCATTTAAGCAAAAAGTGCAGCAAGCACGACGTGGACAAGTAACTGCTGCAGAAACAACAGCTACGATTCTCAAACCAGTTACTGAAGCACTATTTGGAAAACAACCTGAAACTAAACCACTGTCAGAAGAAGAAGTAAAGCAACTACAGGAAAAAGGTTAGTTAGGTTTACTCGGGGGGAAAAACCAAAAGAAGAAACCATAAAATTTGTAAATGAACTTGTAAGAAATATTGCTGATCCCGTTGCACGACAAGCTGAATTTGACAAGTTAATGAACAATCCTCTTGCACTTCAACATGCGATAACAAAAATGACAGTTAATCCAACTGAGATAAAAAAGATGATAGAAGATATGTCGGAGCAAAAAAAAATGATCCAAGAAAGTATGATAAAAATATTGCCTGTTAAAGAATTTATAAAATTTTACAGAAAACAAGCTAGGAAAAAAATAGATGATACTGAGTATAACGAATTTATTGAAAAATATTTGACAAAAGAAAATCTAAAAGATCTTAAAAACATTAGAAATTGGTCAGAAGATGATTACAAAAAACTGATAGATATTTTAGAAAAAGTATACAATAACTTTTTGAGAGCTGATGAAGAAATTAAAAATGTCAGAGAAGAAGAAGAAATAATACCTCTGTTAGATACAATAAGAGACGGAATTATTGCTGAGACTTTGCATAGAACAGCACACCAGTACAGAACTAAACCAGGAGGTTATAATAAAAGTTGGAATTTTAAAAGATTATTCGATCAGTATGAACGTAGTCGAGATAAGAGATTACCAGAAGAAAAAGAAAAAACTGGAACCGGTGTAAAAATATTTACATCAACTGCTGAAATGATAGGCAGATTAATGCTGTTGATATCATCAAAAGAAGCTGGTAATATTAGTGTTGAAATTGATAATGAAATTATTGATATATTAGATCATCTAAGATCAGAAAATTTATTAACAACTGACGAATACGAAACTTTACACCGCGACTTAATCGCGGCAAAAATATAATAAATAACAATGTCAACAACATTATTGCTAGACTCTAGTACAACCGCTAAAGATAGCGCAAATTTTTCAGTAAATTATATTCCGCCAATACAACTTGATACTGAAAAACAGTATGAAATTGGACTAATTTCATGTACATGTTGGCATTCCATGGCTAACGTAAAAACTGGAGTAAACGACGAATTTAATTTTATTCCAAATATGTTAAGAAACACGCAATGGAAATCAGTTAAAATTCCACAAGGAACTTATAATATCACTGATCTAAATAAGACAATAAAAGAGCTTATAACAAAAGCTGGCGGTATAGCTGATAATTTTGATTTAACACCAAATTATAACACGTTAAGAGCCAGATTAAAATTAAAAGATATGTTAATCGGTTTTACACAAAGAGAAAAAAGTATTGCACAACTGATAGTATTTACTAATGACAGTTATGGTGCTCTTGAAGAAGCTATAACATTTTACGGTGAACTGCCGGTAAATATAACTGACGTAAACACAATATTAATAAATTGCTCTATTGCACCTGGATCTTATTCAGCCCAAGGTAGTAAAGGACAAACGATATATAGTTTCTCGCCAGAAGTTCCACCGGGTTCGCTCATGCAAATTAGTCCACGACAAGTTATTTATTATTCGCTAAATGTTGAAAATCAAATAACAACAATAAATGTGCAGTTGACAGATCAATCTGGACGACAGCTAGATCTGAATAACGAGGTTGTTACTTATTATTTACACTTACGCGTTGCGTAGTTTTATACAACCCCTTGATATAATGAAACAGAGAAAAAACTTTTATCGAAGAAAAATAGTTGGAGGATTTTTTGGAAATATATTTACTAAAGTTATTGAAAATGCTCCGGGAATCGCGCGTAAAGTTGCACCAATTGCACTTGACGCAGGTAAAGCTTTTGCGACTGGAGCCGCATCTGCCGCTGGAACTGCGGTGGGACAAAAAATAGCTGATAAAATAAAAGGCACACCGTCTTCATTTGAGAGAAAACAAGTTATGTCAGAAATCGCTCCAACAAAAGAAACTCAACGTGCTATGATAGCAACAACAAAAAACTTTTATCGCCAAAGGGCGAGCAGATCATACAAAAATTAATATCTAAAGTAACAGCGTCGCAATAAAATTTTATATAATCTAATAAATAAAAAATGTCTGTTAAAATTATCTCAATTTAGCAGAAACTTATGACACCGATGACACTGTGACAGAATTTGAGTATGTTGAGTATCTCGATGAAAATTCTAATGAACCAAATAAAACTGGTATTAGAACATTTAATACTCGAGACGAAGATGTATTTCTATTGCCACTTAAGGCAATGTTAGAAGTTCGCGGTCAGATTATGACAGTGGCCAATCCGCCTGTTGCAATTGCAGCTGGAACAGAAGTAGCTGTTATAAATAATGGTTGGTACTTATTCAAAAGTGCTCGATATCAACTGGCCAATCAAACTGTTCAGGATATTTCAAGTCTCCTGCAAGTTGCAAGTACAATCTTAAATATTATTTAGTTTTCCGACGATTATTCAAGATCAACTGCAACGAACATGATGTGGTTTAAAGATACTGGACGTGGTTCAGCTGAGTCGACCGAACTTTTTATGAAAGGTTTTATGGCTCATGGGGATGATGCCGCTGCAGATGCTGCAATTGTAAGAGATATTCTTATTACTAATGCTGCTAATTTTGGTATAGCCGCACCAGCTGCAGACGCTAATGAAGCCGCTACAAGAGTATCACTTATTGCTGCTTGTAATAATATTGGAGTAGCTTCACCAGGAGCAGCTGCAAACGGCGTTGCAATGTTGAATTTGATTAATAACACAATTAGCATAAGACATCCACGTTACAATGAAGGTTTTGCTAGGAGAAAGGCACTTGCAGAAGGATCACGTCAAATTACAATGATGCTGCCACTAAGTACAATATTTGGCTTTTGTCGCCATTACAACAAAGTATTTCGTGGAGTTAAACATACACTTATTTTAGATCGAGCAGAACAAAACGACTGCCTGTTTAGGTCAGGCGGAGCTGATGTACAGTTTATCATAAATAAACTTGCGCTTTGGATGCCACGAATAACTCCGTCAATCGATAAAATGTCAGATTTAAACAGTATACTCGATAAACATACAAACAGAATTTATTTTCAACAACATAAAATATATCAAACAGCAGTTCCAAATGCTACCGACTACACATGGCGAGTTACAACAACATCAAGCGAACAACTGCCGAGGCAATTATTTGTTGTATTTCAACAGCAAGCGCGACGTGGTAACCAACAAAATAATGCGATATTTGATGACGCTGATATTAGAAGAATATATGCTAGACTAAATTCTAAGCAATATCCAGAACGAGTAATAGAATGTAATTTTGCTGATGACGCTAATAAAAATATTGCTCGACCTTACATGTACCTGCTCGATGCAATACAAAAATATCAGGACGTTGGAGATGGATCTCAGATATCAGTAGAGGAATTTCGTACACTTTATCCGATATTTTATTTTGATGTTAGTAAACATAACTTTCGAGGTGTCGACTCAACAGCTGATATTGAAATTACTTGGACATTAGGAGCAGTTCCAGTAGAGCAGCTGTACGTGTACGCGCTAGTGATCAGCGACAGATTTATTACGATTGATTCTGTTGGCGGTAAAATGATAGTACAAGTTTAATCTGTAACTTTAATATAAGATGACGAAATATATTGTAAAAGAAATATATTTGACTGATGGTCAAGTTAAAAAATAGCAGCTGCTGTTCCTAAACAACGGCAGGTATCATTAAAAATCAACCCTGACATTTCCAAGGGTATTTTAACAAAATTAATGTTGACAAAAAAAACAAGTAAACAAGTACGATCGCGGCAAACCTTTTGCTTTAAATTTGAGTGCCGCACAAATAACAGCAATGGCAAAACAAGGTGATTTCTTTGGTCAGGCATTATCAGTAATAGCCAGAACGTTATTACCTAAAATTTTGCCGGTGTTAGGTACATTAGGACTAGCAGTAGCGTCTGGAGCAATATCCGGCGCAACGAAAAAAGCAGTTGAAGGTCGTGGTATAAAGAAAATAGTCTAAAGATAAATTTAATGTGACTGATAAAAATAATGCCACAACGAAAAACAAAATCGTCGAAAAAAAGGAAAACAAAGCGTCCTCGAACAAAACAAGGAGGATTTCTTCCTTTACTTTTAGCGGGACTAGCGGGAAGTATACTGCCAAATCTGCTGGGAATAGGACGAGGACTAACATTGCCGGGAACGCGGAGATGAAACCTCTAGAGATGCAATCTCCTGCGTTAAGTAACTTTGATATATTTGATAAGCTAAAACAAGTAAAAAATTTCCACGGAGTTTATTCCAAAGATGAACTTGCTGGGAAAATCACTTGTGATTTTCTGGGTGGTTCCTGTGTGATAAATATACAAGATTTCAACGACGGATCTGGTACACA
>JAECUM010040824.1:0-30610 GCA_016617855.1 Megalonaias nervosa
ATATATATATATATATATATATATATATAATGATGACAGTTTCTTACTCAGAAATATGTTTATCACACTTAATTTCAAATTCCATATCAGCATTGGAATAGTGATCTGGATGTCTCCATCTGCTGACACGATCTCGCCTGCAGCCATCAGGGTCGACACTAAATTACATGTCCACTTCAATGTAATACATTACTCTAATTTTGAATTTGAAGGAACTGTCATTGTTCATTGTAAATTCTAGTCTTCTTTTACACAGGTATGCATATGTTTTGAACACTAAATATTATATTCTTCATTTTGATGATTGTCATTATTGTTTTATTATTGTTTATGGTGTATTCACGAATAAACTAAACAGTGTACCTATCCACCGACACCCACCCACGAAAATTATTAAACCTCCACTGTAAATTATGAAAATGTTTCTTTGAGATGGTGATGGTGGTTTTGGTCCGGAAAAATTTCCGAGGACACCCATGATATATCGATAAGAATTTTTGCAGTGCAATACTGCTTTCATTCCGGACTCATTACAATGAAAGGGAGCTTTGCCAACGAATTAAAATGTAAGATTTAACAAAATTCAATGTTGGAAATGTAGAGAAATAGTCTATTCGAATATTGACAAAAGAACCAAGAGATAAAACTGCTCATGCATTGTAATGCATCAAATCCTTGTAATATTAAGATAACGCAAACGACATTTAAAGTTTCTGTATTTTATTCTGTTTCAAAGGATCGACAATCTTGCAAAAGATCTGTCATGAGATCATTTTCAAAGTTGAAAGTTTTCATTGTTGTTTTGTCCTTGCTGTGTAAGAATGCCAAACAACGAGTATTGTTCCACAATATTTGACCACATACATGTTCATTTGTATAATCAAGCTATACTAATATTTCGAAATGTCTACAAAACAAAAGATAACAACCTTGTTAGTTTAGTTCGTGTTATTTGTACCCAATCTACAATGGTTAAAATTGGAAACTATGTATCGAGTTTACCATCACGATCCCTTTTTTCTTAATGCTATGCTACCGCTTATAGTAAGTCTTCTACAGAGACTATGCAGTGATGATAATGGTGTAACTGAAGTTTTCAATCTCTATCAATGTTTTCCGCCAATTATGCACTGTTCAAATTACCGTTTCCTAAAAGATAATGTCGAAGACTGTGTAAAGAACATTCCTGAGAAGCTTATTATATGTGATAAAGCATATGTTTAAAAGAGAGCCAACATGATTTGTTGTTTTCAATGTTAACCTGACCATCTAAAACAAAATAATTATACACTTTGAGTGCATTAACATTTTAGGTTCTATTGATTTTAAAGATTGTGCCTTGTTGCGCACTGCCTATTTTAAGACCAATTATGTACTTTTTACATCAAACAATATACGATGAATTTTGTAATATACATGTTCATCAAAGAAATATTGTGCAGCTTCTGCACATTTTATCATTCATTGAAAACTCTCTAAATAAACCATCCTTGCAAGGCCTTCTATAATCAATGAGATGTTTTATTGCTGAGTTGAAAAAACTTTCTGGACCCTTTTCTTCACTTTTTTTTTTTTTGCACAGTATCAAAACTCGTTGTGTGCTCATCATGGGGGAATCAAGCTTATGATTTCTTAACGATGCAATAGCTGTAATCTCGGTGATCCTTTCTTGTGACAGAAAGCAATTCCATTTATGTGCTGATTACTGCCCACTGCACAATTAATTCAGAAGTAACCGTATGGTACAATAGACAAGTATTAGAAAATTGTTATCCTGGATTTCCTCCTTTTAAAACTGCAGGTTCTCCTTTTATGCCTAATTTCGAAAAACATGGGATGCAATCATTTATAGCTATCTCACTATCTCTATCTACGTGGATTATTTAACAAACAAGAAAGACTGTTGCAGCAGACAGATTTTTGCATATACACTGTTATGTAGTGTGTATTATCTGGTGTCAATGATTATATGCTGCGAATATTTAATTTATATTTTGTTATTAAAGTTCGACCATAATTAAGCGTAGACGTCGAGCCTAGTTCACTAATATCGTTTTTATATGCATCATATTGCACAGCTAATTCTTGTTTATGATTTTAAATTCTATTTGAAGAGCATCATTATTTGGAGTTAAACATGTTTACAGATGTTCAGTTCCAGGTAACGTTTGTTTTCAGTATTAAGACTGTTCTAAAAGCAAGTTGTTTAAGAATTTGTTTCTATCATTATGTCTTAGTTTTTATATAAATGTTGTTTACTTCAGAATTATCGATTCTATATTTTAGCATGAGCCTTAGCGGAATCAGGTTTAAGCTGTATTTCAGTTAATATTCCAGATCATTTTTGTTGACGTTATTCTTTGAAATTACAATGTGCTCGTTATTAATTTCGGACTAAATCATTATTTTGGGATATTGTGAATTCATTTAAAGACTTCTTGGATTATATCATTCTGATACATCAAGACTCTTAGCACATCAACACTTTTTCAGGCTATTGGTCTATCAACACTTTGAAGACTGTAATTCATTCAACACTACTGGGATTTATTCGGAATACTTTATTCTTTAATAGTTGTGATAGAACTTTTAGAACTATTTGGGATTTAATTGACAATACTGTGAGATCTTTCTAAATTAGTACTTTTTATTTAAGGAAAAAAAATATTTGTTGAATTTTACAAACCTTGTTACTTTTCACTCTTTTCATGTCCTTAATTTAAAACCATATAGTCGTAACAACACTACCTCATGCAGTTGCACCAAAGCGATGACTTATACACGTTTGCGTAGTAAATTTGAACAATACATCCTCTACAGGAAAGCAACAGATGCCAATTTCCGTATTGCATATTAGCACATATGCAGACAGCTCTCCTGTGATATAATGCCGTTTTCATAAGACAAACAAAAACTTGCAGGATGAGTGAATTTCGTAACAAAGCACAAAAAAATCTCCGTTGAATATAATCTGGGTTTTTATATTGATGTCAAAAACTCTAGGCCTACATAGCAAACAAATCGTTTGTCTAGTATTGTACAAAATATCATTTTCAATAGAATAGTCATCACAGAGAGCAAAGAACTTATATCATGTTTCTGCAATAGAGGCAAAATGTCTTTGCAATAGGGGCAATTACGGACATATCATTAGTATAGAGAAAATGACTTAGACATGCACCGTTGATGTGACAATCTATACACAATTTTACATCTCCTATTCGGGTGATATATATATATATATATATATATATATATATATATATATATATATATATATATATATATATATATATATATATATATATATCACAAAGAAACGTTGCAAGATTCTTGGTGCTACTCGAAAGACTCTGATTGACCATTCCCCTACGCTTTCTAATCTCAGATTCATTACCTAACAATAGTTCATCAATTTGTTTCAACTGGACAACGCCTTGAAAATAATGTAGAGCAATAGATCTGTCATTATATTTGTCCATTGTATCACCAGATTTATTTTTCTTTATAGGAATGTCCATAAATAATCCTCATATTAACAAAAAAGCTTAAGAGCACAGATATTATATTTATTAGCATTTCTGAGGTGATCAGCCTTGAGAAAATTCGGTAGCTGCCCAAATTCAAAAACTAGGTTATTGGTACAATTTTACCGGCATTTGATAGGTCAACAGTCTCAAGTTTAACATCCTTTACAAACATAAAGTCATCATAAAGTCATTATAGACATTCACCACCAACCGAATTCAACAAAACCTCAAAATATGACTTCACCTGAAGCAAGTAATATGATTTTTCCCCGTCTAAATACCGATCGCCAAATATATTGATATCTCAATCTAACAAGACCAAGACGATCGCGTCATCTCAAAGTGTCTCCAGATACCATTAGCATATACATTCACTCACCAATTCTAGCTTTTCAACAACCATGCCAGAATAAGTACACGTCCAGTGATTTGTCATGTAGCTCTGACATATCTCACCAAGTACCCAAGTATATATCTTTAAGCCTTCAACACCGCCATTTGGTTTTCCTATAAGAGAGTCATATCTAGTGTCTAAAGTCTCCGTCCTCCCGAAATATAATTCTTTCTGTAAATAGGATAACTGACCCAAGTCTCGTTAAAAAGCAAATATCACGATCCTGAAGAAGAGCTCATACTAATAGATTATTCCTTGATGTCTATTGCAATTGTATATTGCTTATTCACAAGATTCTCTATGCATGCAAACATTTATGAAAAGGCATGAATCTTCAGCCCGTAAACCAGCATTCAAAACCCGATGCCTATAATTGCAGGTCGTATGAATGATGTCTAGTCTGCAATGGCTCACATCTTACATCAAAACGCTGAAATCAAAAGTTGCAGAAAGCACATAGATCCTCAGAGAAAACTTCCGAAAAGACACGGGAGAGCGAAAATACTGATGCTGAGCGGAACACTGGAATCATTGTGTAGTTATCACCATAAAAGGATTACTTCGGGACTATTACAGATAGACAGGCACCGTCCTGCCATCCCTACCAGCCAAATTATCAGCAGAATCAATGTCAAGAGGATAACCTTCGCAGCTGATTACCTCGTTTGAAACTAGCAATCTGCTTTCAGGAAAGGAAAATCCTACATTGAAGAGGTTTTCAATATCAACGGGTAATAGAACAATCAACTGCATGGAATCATGCTGTCTATATAAACTTTGTAGACTTTATAAAGGCTTTCGACAGACTCCGCCTTGCATCCCTCTGGAAAATATTCTGGTACAAAGGTATTTCAATGAAGATAGTAAAAAACATAAAATTTCTGCACTTACACTCACTGTGTAAAGTCATCTGCCAACCTTCTCCGATGATGCCTAGGCATCGACACATGCCTGAAACAATGATCAATCATGCACATTTCCTCTTCACCCCTAGCATGGATTGGCTGATGAACGACAACAAATGTCAACGGCGAAAGTGGAATAAGGTGAACCCTCACTTCTTTCCTGCAAGACCTCGACTACACTGATAACATTCGTGTTCTCATGTCGGCATATATATATACAAGAACAGACATGTACACTGGATGAGACAGCCGTAAAGAAACAACTGAACTTGAACACAACGATCCAATAGAGGCAAAGGAGTTCACGTACCTTGAGAAGCAGAAAAGAGAATTTGCAAAGCAAATCAAATCAAACCTTTCATTCGCAAAAACACATACTGAAGTTCAAACTTGGACGCAAGACCTAATTGACGATTTACCAAAGCAATGCCCTCGGAGTGCTAATGCATGGCACGGAATGCTACAACCTAAGATCAAGAAAGGCACAATAGATTGATATGTTCAAAAACAATATTATTAGCATCATCTAATCAATCAGGATCAAAACTGAAGATCTTCTGTCAAGGACAGGATAAATATCTCTTGTACAGATTGTGAAAAACGATGGCAATGGCTGAGGCTTATATGCCAAATGTTACTGTATACACCTCCCAGGTCAGGCATTTGCTGTACCCAGGATGGGAGATGAAAGACGGGTGGGCCCAGCGAGCCTTGGAAGAGGACTAGAGGACCATAGGAAAAGAAAAGAAGGAATGCAGCCTGACATGGGACACTATTATACGTATGCTGCAGACTGCCAGTACAAATCGATCTCTCGTTGAAGCCTTTTGTACCACCTTAGAACCGACGGGGCATGAATGGAAGAGTGAGTATCTCTTTAGGTCGTAAGTCAGCATTTGAAAACTGACGCTCATTATTCCAGGTCAAAGACGCACGGAAGGACACACGTGAATGAGATCTTGTCTATAACTTCCCATACACTGCAATGACATTAAAACTATATGAAGAAACCACACCCAATAGAGACTTGCTGAAGTGGCCATGTCCCTCTAGCAGAAGCAGTTAAGGCTCTGTTTGCATGGCTGCTAGTCATCAGCCCATAAAGTGTGCCACATTTAAGCATAGATATGGTAGCATGACAGTGATTGTTGCGTATGCTCTAAAAATATAGTTCCCATAAGACATTGTAGGTGATGATCTGCATGATGTAACAAAATTGTGTTTGGGGTATTTCATGCAGTTGCCGGTACAACACGGACACTATTGCTACACGTGTTTGGACTTAAGATCCTATTGTAATCGAAACATTATCCGGACAAAAAGTTAGCATTGGATGAACAAATTTGAACTGAAGGCACAGTAAGAAATGTTAAAGGAGGCCATAGCCAAAAGCTGTAAAAAGGGTAATATTTGCTAAATTCAGGGATCACAGTAAGTCGTTTTCTGGATCATTATCAAGCCCTATTGAAGATAAATTCTATCGACTTTATGTGACAGCAGACACTAGAGCGATGCAGAGCTGCTAAACGGGCCTACCTCCACTAAAGCTCATACAACGTAGGAGGCCGTCAAAATCTAGCCACAACAGCCGATATCATGATAGTTGGTACACCAACGAAGATCTGGGTAGCTGTAGCACTTATGAATGAAACATTGAGCAAGCACACGGGATTTGTGGTGAGCGAAAGTAAGAAAGCAGCAGGTGAGGGCTTTATAGCTTGGCTAACTAGGTAATATTTATTCTGTTTGGGAGACTGTCGACATCCGCCTGACGCTTGGAAAAGGTCATCATCATATCCTGATCTAAAAGGGCAGAAAGTGGGACTGCATTAGTTATTGCAGCATTACCCTGCTATTTGTTCCTTGAAAGGCCTTAGCCACTATTCTCCGAACGGTAGAGTTGGACTGTCTGCTGCAACTACATATGAAAGATGAATAACTTTACACCAGGAAGCTCGACCTACATGCTCAACACATTGGAATAAGCCCGCTAGGATTTCAATTTAACCTTGCTAGAGAGCCTAATTTAATCTAAAAGCTGCCTTTAACTCGGTTGACTGAGCCGCCATCTTCATTTTCTTAATAGCTAAGGACTTCTTGACGAGGTCGTGAATTTAATGAACGCGGTTTGTGCTGATAAAACCGCCTGCATTCGCCTCGATGGTGAATACTTGAAGAGGTGTTAGCAATGTTCGACAATGATATGCCATTGCCCTCAACATTTGACTGCAACCAGTGGAGCGGACGCTGGAACAATGACAGCTGGTTACAACCATAGGTAAACAAGTTTTTGACAACTTTTATTATAGCGCTATTGAGATGCGATTGATCAAAGTGCTCCGACTATGCATCACGTAGAAGGAAGAACATCGCTTGGTCTCAATATCAAGCGGAGCAAGGTCAAATTCCAAACGAATAGTTTACAATCCATCACACATAAAAGCACCACGGATGCGTTTACTACTCTCGGATGCTGACTCCACAGCTGACGTAGTAGTGAACCACTGAGAAGGATCCACAACAAAATCGCTCGTAGCTGCATGAAAACCATGGAGAGTCTGGCACTCAAATATCAGCCTTGTTGCAAAGATCCGGCTGTATAACGCATACTTCCGTCTAGTCTTGATGTGCCTTGCTTACACGTGAACAGGGCGATAGCTAAAAAGCTTGATTCATTCGATCAATTGTGCCTACCGGGCAACCTTCGTTAATAAGACAACCACCTGTCACAGTCACCATTAGATCTAGACGCATACAGCTTTTTGGACATATTGCCAGATCACCTTCTGATATCGATCACCATCGTGCACTTTAAGCTGTAATTGAAGGACCAGTGCGAGTGGCAGAATCCAAAGGAAGACAGAGAAGAACAATGATCTCAAAAGTAGAGCTGGATTACACACCTTCTCACATCTACTGGTACACCTGGCATCTGCAGCAACACTGCCTTGAGCGAGATGATGATGATGATGATGATGATGATGATGATGATGAACTTCGTACATGATCCATATCACGTGCATTATTTTGATGACAGGTTCTTTACTGGAAACCTTTGCTTAGGTATCGTACTCTATAATATCCTAATTAAATTTAGCCACATTATCTTCCAGTCCTAAATGCATTCTTCACCTGCATGGACTCATCTGTTCTGGTTGAGTTGCTTGTTTTATCAACAGCAACATTTGTATCAGATTTATCTTGGTGGTATGACTCAATAGCAGTTTCTTCCTTCATCTTTACCATATGGCTTATTAAATCTTATATATGCACGGTAGTATCTTTCTGTGATTATTTTAAAGTATTAAAACAACTCCGCAGGTCGCTAATTATTTCACACTTTAACAACGATGAACCTATATTAACATTGCTTTTGTCCAGTTGGTGGCAATTTAATGAGATCACAAGGAAAGAGGCGTAGAGGTGGTACAGAAGCTTATCCATGTTTATCAAGCACCTGCACATAAAGCAAATAAAGGGACATTTACCTTTCCATTTCTTCATTATTGTCGAAGTCAGGACATAACCTACAAGCAAAATCAGTTGCAGTAGTGTCCAGCACGTGGAAAACATTGCAGAGCAGCTCATTAGCAAGAACAGTCCTTGTGTCAACATTTCATCAGTCTTAGCTCTTGCAGACTGAATGTGTGATCCAATTGCGGCCGCTGTGGAAAGAAGAACGAGAGGTACAACATTGTTAAAACTTAACGCTTCCGTATTGTTTTACAAGTCTGAATAGCTGCGCTTTTAGAGAGGAATTTTAATACATCTACATGTAGATCACATATTGTATCCCTTAAATTTGTAGTCATTTCATCTCATTTTTTCAAAACGACACAATGGTGATTTTCTGCAACGTTTACCTTATCGTATATCTCTATTTTGGTATTTCAAAAGGAATCTCCAGATGTCCAGCATTACTTGAATGCCTCATCGAGGATGCAAACGTTATATTTATGCAATGTGTTTTAAGATCGAGTAAACGGTTTAATAAAATAATATCATAATTAAGTTTAAATATCAAACTCCCGTGACTACAATGCAAACTTCACAATGGTGTAAATTAATTCTCCAGCAAGTTTTAAAAGTTTTAATGCAAAAGAGATCCTAGAGTTCAGGCTGTAATAAAGGAATATTAATACCTTTTACAGTTTCTTTAACAATAACTTTTCCATATGGATAGAGATCAAAGTCTTAAGAAGCACGAAAAGTTCACAGTAATCTATATTGCAGCTCAAAGGACGCACCTTCACCCCTTTGTGATGAAAGAGACTCTTCCAAGCTTTTCGCTACTGCTATTTACTGAGTAACAATTTTGTCAGGTAAAAGTTGCATTTATATCGAGTAGTCAATTCTGAGCTAATTACATGAAACTGAAAAGATTAGCTTGATAACTACATCGATTGTTAATGGTTAAGCAATAATAAACTTCAGTCGTTTCAAATGCATTTTGTAGCAACGGTAAAAGAAAACCTTCATTTTGCAAGGTAGCTGAAATTTGTTTGATTCTCCATTGCTAAATCCAATGGTTTAGACCTTGAATCAGATGAGATAAAAGATTATGATGCTAATCTTGTTTTTATCTCCAGCACATAGCCTGATTTCACCCTCTTGTGATTTTATTCCTTATACGTTCTGCTTTTGATTTTCTAATTGTCTTCCAAGTTCATCTTTATTTGGATCTTGTTAGGTTTTCGGAAGTTTCCTTTTCAGCTTATATGCCAACCTTGTTTTCATCTTCGTTTTTAACTTGTTCACCTTCTATTTATTTGGCAAGGAATTTTATCACATACAGTAACACAAACCTTAATTTGAAACAAAGTTGAATGGCAAGATGACTCACGATGTTGCAAGTAGTTTTAAATAATTTAGGATCTAAATCAAACAGATCGGCTTAAGCATACACCCTATGTGTGGAGAAGTTGAAAATAGAATGTTATTAGACCGGTGCGTCCTGCATGAATGTTATAATTAGTGTTCCGAAAATCAACCTAATGAGATAAATATATCCATGAATTCGTTATTTCCATACTAATTTCCTTTACTGTTTTTGTTGATGTTGTTTCCAGGAATGCTAGCTTTAAGTGGACTTATGTCTTTAGATGCGAGATGCATGTTATTGCATCCTTCAGTTAGCCTTTACAAAACGTCAACATATTTTCTTGTCTCGCTAAAGTTAAACACTTCCACATTATACGCTTCAGCATTTTGTTAAACCCTTCCACCTGTACACCCCAATATGTATAGATGCTTCTTGCCTAAGATGCTGCTCATTATCAAACTTTGGTCATATTTTGTGGCAAACTGACTATTTATTTTGTGGAAACTGTTTTCATCCAAGTTCTCCGCTTGGACTTTGTTCTTCGCGATCTAACCACCAAATCAATAGGTGTTTTCTTGGT
Organism: Megalonaias nervosa; assembly: GCA_016617855.1. NCBI lineage: Eukaryota > Metazoa > Mollusca > Bivalvia > Unionida > Unionidae > Megalonaias > Megalonaias nervosa. Next base: position 10,232 of record JAECUM010040824.1, read on the forward strand.
CTCATATTCAGGCTATCTTCAAAACTTAATAAAGTGAATCCGGTGACCAGTTACATCTTTACAATCTTTAACGGTTAGGGTTTAAAAATTAAATGTGATGCAACCTTTGTCATGCTTCTTTTAAGTGGACAAGTTGCTGCAATCAGGGTTAGGAAGCTGATGAAATAAGTTAAATCCACATCGAGACGTATGTCTACAGAATACAACACAGAGGAAGGACCAGCGTACTCTGCACAGACAAATTAGAGATTGTTGCTGTGAAATGTAATGTAATACAGCAGCCAAAGGTAAGAAGTGTTGACTGATATACAGTATGATCAAGAGATCGATATGGTAAAATAGAGGCGAATTGCGCAATTAAGTATTACGAGAAACAACACGAGTCAGTCTTGAAAGCGTTTCAGAATTCTATAACTGAAGTAGATAAATCAGTTCTTTCCTATGAACGTTTTGTATTAGAACGATGTTCATGCAACAAAACTGACATAAAGCCCATTCCCTCGAACTTCCACAACACTGACTGACCCTTTTTTCGGAAGAGATTATTGATGGTATTCCTTTTCATCAGGCATCAAACTTCAGAAAATAAAAAAAAAATGGAATTGTTCACACTGCTTTTGTAATTATCAAGGTCGAGGCATCTTAATATTTCTAGGTAGTTTAACGTAGTAATGCATTCCATCTCTGCTTTTATCATGTCTAACGATATGGCATATGGCGTGAATATCAAGGTTACCATTTTTGATATTATTGATCTTGATTGACTCATTGGATTTCTTCTGAAAATGGGCATATATTGCTAGAAAGCATTAGTTTCATATTGAGATATATCTGTTATTGTGTGTTGATCACTGAGACAAGGATCTGGCTGCCAGATGTAATTGGGTCTCGTATCAATTATTCACTTCAGTGTCAAAGCTTTCCAATTTGATCATTAGCCCTTGTTCAATTATAGGATTGTTTCATATTCGGTGTGAAGTGTCAGTAAGCATTTGAAGTTCATGGACACACATCTAATCATCTGCATTCCCTCTTCGATAAAATAAGTATTGTTTGAAAATTGCATTGCCTTTTGTGATATTATGAAATGTAAACATTTCTGAGGACGCCTGGTAATGGAACTACAAATAAACCTTTTAGGTGCACTGCCTTTGGTTAGAGATGACGCCCTATTGATCTTGAAATTAATTGTTAACGGTCAATTAACTGAGTCAGGTATGGGCACGATTTATATTCTAATATTATCAATCTCATCAGACATGCGTCAGAAACAGTTATATCACATTATACATAAATTTTCTAGTAACATAAGTTTTGTAATGCATAATTTTGTCCTTTTTGTTTTCCTAGTATTTGCCTTCTGTATGAAAAATCCCATGAGGCCAGCAATGTATAATCCACCTTATAAAAGTACATGTTGCTAAGGTCCAAAGGCAAATTTAGCTTCGATGAATATAACAACCTGGTGCAAATTCAGGATAATGACCGGTTACTAAGTCTCGTTCTAATTTGTATCTATCAATCTTTGAGTTTCATTCTGATAGAACGTATAAGAAACCTTTAGAAACAAATGCCGTTTGCACTACATTTGCTACTGAATGTATATACATTCTAAATGTGTCATATATGTAGATCTTGTAATGTATTCCGTAATTACTGGTAAATAAACTTGATCTCCCTTAGTTTTGCCTGACAGGTGTAGTCTGTTACAAGTTTGACTTTTGCCCGCTTGCTAATGTTAATACATGCCATTAATTACAGTTTTCCCGTCGAATATAGCTGTTAACTGAACTGTTGTAAACAGGGAAACATTTAGGAATAAATTTAATTGTTCTCCTACTGAGAAATACCCGAATAGTCTATATTGTTGATATATTTAGCTATAATTTTATAGATACGAACATTCATTTTATATATTTTACAGAGAACTAAATACGTATCGAAACAATTTAGATAAAGTGTCCTAATTAAACAACATACCATGTAAATTACTCTTCCACGTCGTTGTGGAATGTTAAATCGTTGATTATGTTCATGTGCAGTACGACAGGACTTCTAGGTTCTTCCTTACTGCTATCTGGACATATTAAAACTGAAGAAAATATTCTATTTAGAGCTGGATACGTTCCACTTTATCTGTTAACAATATCAGTCACTCTACTTTTGACGTAGAATTATCTACCACTGACGAATTCATTTATGCAAAGAAGCTACGGCTCTAAATTGTACTTTAACATGCAAGTAATAGTTTCATCTAGAAATAAAGAACGTCAGCCATACGGGATTCTACTAGACGTCTTCCAAAACTTACGACCTTCATAACGACCCTGACCTTAGAAAAACACTATGGTTTTGATGTCGTTCTAACATTAAAAGGAGTAGATTGATATAGAAAGACGGGGTCTGCTTTTGCCTTATTAGCCATGTCAAAAAAAAAGTTTATACTTATTCAATAGACAACGATCATATTTATTGAACTAGACGGAGCAATAAAATTAATTACAAAAAGATTTAAGCCGGAGATACAATGCTCCAAGAACGTTTCCGCTTCAAAGAAAGAACAATGACATGGTAAATAATGCACTCTTTCTTATGATGTTATTATTTCATCATCAAACACGCATCATTTATTCGTCAGTCATCAATACCCTATGGACATTTCTGCAACCAAAAACAAAGGTGATTGTGCTGAGTTTTGACAGCCCATAAATAAAGATTTGCAAATTACACGTGGAAAACCATGTTAAGCTGTTGGTCACCAGTTACAGAATGTTGTTGTTTTCGAAAGGAGACTTAGTATCAGTGGTTATACTTGTATACCTGACAGTCAGGAAACACGTGAACATTTTAATAGAGACTTTTTTCATGAATATTTGTTCTCTTTACCATGATGACCATCATCTCTGTTTTCAGTTTGTTATTGGTCGAAATAAAAGATTAGGGTGGCTAATATCTCTATCTACCGTTATATATATATATATATATATATATATATATATATATATATATATATATATATATATATATATATATATATATATATATATATATATATATATATATATATATATATATATATATAAAATATAAACATATCATCATATAAGAGCAGAAGTCAAAGTTTATCTGATTTATTTAATAGGTAGAGTTTACTTTTTCAGTAAGAAACAGAATTACTCAAACTAGAAGAACCACCGACCCACGAGAAGCTACTGGCAAACTTTCTCACATACCCATATTGGCCGAATCCGAGACTCGAAACTACGCAGACAGAGGTGAGATGGCAATGATCCGTAACGGTGAGCGCTTTAGATCACTCGGCCACTCGGGGCCCCACCGGCTTTGGTAAGCCATTCAATGCACTGGCAACTTCGAGGTGAATAGCACGGATCGTACCTCGAATGTTTGTTGAGAGTTACCATTCGAACCACTTTGGCTATTTGCTATTGAAGGATTGAACGAGAAGTTAGAAATGATAGAACTATTTTTCATTCGCAACCTCTCAGTCAAAAGTACAGTTAATCCAATCATAGAAATATCCGAGTTGGTAACAACAGATTGGGATTGTCCTTTTTTAGCAGAGAATTTTCTGTTGCGCAAACATGTATGATTTTTTTTTTTTTACCATACGCCGTTTCGCCATAACAAAACCAATAAGTATATCTAACAGATATTGACGGCGCCTTGGCTCACCCACAAAGCGGTTGTTTCGATATTGCTTTCAAAAGAAAGGGCATGAATGTCAGTCGGAGTTATAGGAATTCGGATTTCGTTTCCTTCTCAAGACGATGAATTTCTCCGTTGAGTGTAGTTTTGTTTTGTCTTGTTTGCTTGGGGGATTTTTGTTTTTTTTTTCAAAACTTGCCTCTTCTAGCATCCTTTGATTTTCCTTCTGAAATTTTTACAAACTTATACGCCGTTTATATTTTTTTTTTCAGTTTCATTTACACCGCTCTTGACCGTTTAAAGTGATTACATATCAAGTCTTCTCGGACGATTTTATTTATATGGTAAACTGTCGCATGAAACTCTCATTTTAATCGTTTTACATATTCATCAGAAGTTTCTGTATCATCACGTGATAGTTTAGTCAGCAATATGCTGTTGTACAATGTCTAGCCAAAACAAAAGAGTTTGTCAATTCATCTGCAATAATTTCACACTCTAGCTGTCTGTATCAAGTTTCGTGTTTGCCATTTGGCTTTTGTGACTTGATTCTTATCGATTCTTTATAAATAAATTTATTCTTTTTCTCTGACCCTAAGGAGTAAAGTTGTGTCAAGTTTCCTCTTAATAAAATCTTATAATTTTCTTTTCACTTCATTGCTATTTTTGTGTTCTTTTTTTTTTTTTTTTTGCTGCTTATTTCGTCCAAACGTAATAGAAATCCGTGTGCATCAACAAGATGTTGAATAACACCGTTTGTTCTTCGTGTTGTGTATGGTTTCAAAATATCTACAGTAACTCAGTTAAGAATATCTTGAGACAAGTATTCGTGAAAAGGGGATGGTTCATTGTCTATAGAGAGAAAGCATAAATAATATTACGCCAGAACAAAATGATTTGTAATTGATTTAAAAATGTGTTTAAACTTAGTTCGTTTCCTCTTTTCAACAACTGCTCCTTCTAAGCTTCCAAATAATCTGTTCAGAAACCAGTTTTTGCCATAAACCAGTCTTTGCAATAAACCATAGTTTATTGCCATAAACCAAAGTTTTTGTCATAAACCATAGTCGCTTAGTAAAAGATGATTAAAACATGAAAGTTTATGTACGACACAAATTAGTGCACGTTTTTTTCTTAAAAGAAACATTAATATCCCTTTCAACCCTCTCGGTTTTACCCTCCCCAAGAACTGAAGAACTACGTGTTCAGTTCAGATCCTATATGGAGTGGTGGATTTGATAGAGATGAAAAACATGCATGAATTTAGGCAAAATCAAAGATTTTATAAAAGTAATTTTCGGAACAAGGGATGCATATTATTTTCTTCCACTAATGAAGCAGATTTTACTTCCTGAAGTTTCGTATAATAATTAAGTGCTGCCATATAGTTCAAGTTGAAAGAAAAATCTACTCTTACTAATTTAAATTTGAACGTTGGCCAGTTAATATCAGTTACAGAACATATTTTTTCTTTAGAATTTGTTCAAGTTTCCAGTCCAAATAACTTTTAATTTAAAGATATTACAGTACAGACCTGATATCAAGGCAAAGTCATTCAAAATCTGCATCTTTCCCATCTAATAACAGAAAAACATCCTCAGCGTATATATACTGCAAGAAAAAGTTAAAATTTCTATTATAAATAAATAGAGTGAAAGGTGGTCTCCCTGGCGAAGGCCTCTCTCCCAGTTTAAAAAATTAGAATAAATTTCCGTTATTAATGACACTAACTTTTTTTATTTATTGCGTAATGCTCTTAATCAGAACAAAGTAGATTCTTCAAAGTTAATAGATTTCAGAGTAATTTCCTAAACGATCAATTCACATAGAAAAGGTAAGATTCATAATTGTTCCTCACGAGAGAGTACCAGTTAATACAAAATCATTTTCTTCACCAATAAATCTCCCTTTCATAAACCCTTTTGGCTATCACCAATGATGAAGAGAGTACTTTATGCCCTGTTAACTGTAGATACAAAAGCAATCTTGCAATCTACAATAAATAGTGAGACTAGTCTCCGCTATTTTATAACTTTCCCGTATTTCCCTTCTTTGGGAATGCGAGTAATGATTCCCGGGGTTGAATAGAAGAAAATTGCATATCGCATCCAGCGTTTAAAGACCTAAACAGAAACCCTAGATCGCTCCAAAAGAATTTGTAGATTTCAACTGTAAATCCGTCGAAAAACATGGCTATTTTCATTCTTCATATTTCTCCATTCATCCGACGTTAACTTCACAAGAACTTCTTTCAAGATCTGATGGTTTATTTTTTCGTGTTCAAAAACGCTGTCATGAATTTGAATATTACTATTGTTTCAGCTTTTGCATTTAATTTTTCATAAAAATGATTTTGTTTTGTCTTGATATATCTTATTGATACCGTTAGCCAACTCGTGGTCAACTAGGGTTAATTGCGCCTTCGCTGAAGCAGAAACAAAACCCAAAAGTAACCCACCCAACCCGAACGTCTCAAACTCCGTTGTTAGATCAAAGCCGTTGTAGTATTGACAAAACTGAATTCACACCGATGACATTTCCGTTCAGAGTTCCACTTTAACTCGTCTCCGCAAATGACAAGCCACAGTCATAATCAGAAAAGCTACGTTCTGCGCATAACCATACTCTAACAGAAAGCGCGGACAGAGGGTGTGTGTATGATTTGGATTTTTAACGTTGCTTTAAAAACTTTTCAGTCATATTGCTACGATGTCTGCAGTGTGACAGTTTATAATGATATCTAGCACTGGGACATCATGCCGAGGACATGCAGCATTATGTCCCACCCAGTTACATTATCCCGACACCGGGCCGACCAGTCCGAGCGCTAACCTCTTAATGATGAGCGCCAAGCGAGTCAGCTGCTAGTACCATTTTTATGAGTCTTTGGTATACGACCTCCCGCATCCACCGTAGCGGTCGCGCGGACAGAGGGCATTGTAGTGGTGTTCTTGGCGAGTATGTAAGTAAAGCTAGACATGCTATTTATAGTTTTAATGTTATTAAAGAAAATGACATTTCTTTTTCTAAAAATAAAAGTTTCAACTGAGTCACCACGTTGCAGTCCAGTTATTTCAGGAATGGCAGTCTGTAGTACTTTCTCGACCATTTGTATGCTATAATAGTTATCTAAGATGGTAATGGTTTTACTAAACCAGTCAGCCTCTGATGAAATCGCATCATATTTGTTATTACCAAGCGCAGCCCAAATATTTAACCAACCTGGATTGAATAAAATCTCCTTGAGCGCTACATATGATTTTGAGTCGGTGGATATCACCTGTTCTATAGTCACAATCTAACTAGAGCAATGGGCAATACGACCTACAATGTCAGAACTCGTGCAAGCACCATTACGAATAGGCGGTATTACCAAAAGTACTAAGATTTAGCAACGAGGCGAAATATATCGTCTGAGGCAATCTTTATCTAGAACGATACATAGATACCGAATATCTGCAGCCGTTGCTGAACCTTGAGGTGCATGTGAGGGATAACGCCTAATTTAGCGACATTTTGACGATGCGTTTGAAAAGTACTCGTTACCCCACATCGAAACCAGTGAGACTTAAAATAACTGGAGTTCAAGCAAACACAAACTTTGAACTGCGGTTTCGGCAAAATCAAGTAAACTTTGCCCTACGACTCGTGATGCACGACCATTGATTGTGGCGTCAGCGTTCGCGACAACCTGTTGTCTGTCGAATTACTAAAAATGAATGACTACTAGCGTTTGCGCAAAGTTTGTACCGCTTTCGCAGTTTGCTACCGAATTAACACAATTCTCAATCCGTTGAAGAGCACCATTCTAGGCGAAACATCACAGGACGCATTCGAAAATGGCCCCGACATCAAAGTATACGCGGTCATATGTAGTAACCTTTTCGTGAATAAATCGGATGACTAGAATATAAACCACGGCATGAATTATGTCTGGGAGTGATGTTCATCAGAAACCCATACATCTGACCACGGAATATGACATGGCAACCCGCTAAATTTTGCCAGACTCAACTATATATGAAACCTAGCATTATGTTGTGGTGATCATACAGGCGGCAAACAGTACGTCACATATTTGGCGTAGGACGATGATCGAGCAACTAAAAGGGGTTTGTGTAACTTATGCTTAACAAGTCGCATGGATGCAACCACAGTGTGATGCATCTCAACTATAGCCTCATGGCATAACTTTGGGTAATCATTGGCACCCAATCCTAAACGCTTACCTCGATAATTGCGGGTAAGATCTGTATCTCCAAAGCCAAGGTACAACATAGTCATCATGTACAAGCCAGTCGTTTATGCCATTGGCGTTAAAGGAGACGTATACCTTTTAAGTACAATTTTCATTTTTAGCTGTTTGCATGTCGTCACCACTAAAAATATTGAGGCGGTATTCCAATTTATACATTTGTTGCTGATACCCTTCATCGGAAGTCTCGATAAATGCCGTTTCATCTTCAATGGGTAGGTCGTGCTCACAACGGCCAAACCGGTTCATGTCAATGTCAACATCGCCTTCAGCCATGGTGATGTAGCTATGCTCTCATATGGAAGAGAGGGAATGTGAACTCCAAGAGCAAGGTGAGTATGCCCGTCACTGATTCAGAAATAAACTCAACCAGCCTTGCTCCCTCGGATGTGCGTTCGTTGTATAGGGAATTTGCAGTAACACTGTAACCAATAATCCAAACACCATAGTTCAAAAAGAGCATTTGATTGTCAGATTTTCAAATCTCAACGAGAACGACGAATTGTGCCAGGCATAGCTAGGTTGGCATTCATGCATTGCTTTGAATGGAGGAGCAGGCAAATACTCGTATGTCAACTTCACAATCATAAAAATCTGTAGCCGCGATAACGTTAAAAAGATCAGTATAATATAGCTTGAAGGAAATTATCTGGCCTGCAGCGATGACGCAGACATCTGGGGTGTCCACAAGGATGTCTAACGGGGAATTGCAGAACCACTGCAGTCAACTTGGAATCGCAACGATCTAAATAATAAAGGCCCAATCATTCGAAAATCTTAAAGGGGCATCTACACTCCACCTGAACGTAAAGTACGGAATTATAATACTCTCTCTGTGGTTTAAAACTCAATATCAAGAAGATGGCGGTTATGCACCAACAAGAACCGGGAAAGACTTACACAGAACCTACCATCCCACTAAATGGTTAAGATCTTCCTGGCAGTGAATATGTTCGGCTATCTTGACCGTACACTGTCCTATGTAGTCCACACTGACGATGGAACCAGTGCTAGAATTGCAAAAGTATGGCCTTGGAAGAATATACGCAAATGTGTTGGAGTACAGAAGCATCAGTCTAAAAACTAAACTGAAGGTCTACAAAACCACTGTGTTGCCTTCCCTTCCATATGCATGCGAAACAAGGACGGTGTACAGACACCATGCCAAGAATCAGAACCACCTTTAAGTGTGCTGTCTGATGAAACGGACGAGGATAAGATGGCAGGTCAGGGTCCCAGATACTCATGTATTCGCATGGGCAGGCATTACAAGCATCCACACTCGCTGATGAAATCACAAATGAGATGGGCATGCCACGTCACCAGGGTATCAGAAGAGTGACTATCAAAAAAGATACTCTATGACAACCTGACTGAGGGCAAGCAATCTCAGGGTTGTCAGGAGCAGTGTTTCAAAGATTTCCTCAAGACATTAGCAGCAGAGAGGGTGAACAGACCATTTTGGTTTCGCACATACTTTTTTGTCCCAACTATGAGAAAAAAACTGCTATTCTTTATACTTGTTCTCGTCAACTAACGCAAACAACGAGAACAACTTCGAGGTAGCACCCTCTCTGCTGCTAACAAATGTCTTGTGAATTTGCAATTTAACAAATGAACATATTATAATGAACAAATTAACCAAAGATTTTATCCAGGCTTATACGATATCTGGATCTTGGGTCATGTAGATTTATTGTTATAAATCCGAACGGAACAGCTTGTGCTTTTGAAAAGAAGTTTTTAAATTTAATCATATCCATATCCCCTGAACACCAAGTATAATAAATATTCTGTAAAGTATAATTATCTACTCCATTAAACACAACCAAAATATTACAGTTATCTCTGATTACCTTAGGTATTTGTGTATATCGTTGTGTAACATAAATCACGTCAGTATTTTTATGTCTACCTCAAGAAAATATTCTAGCTGGATTTGATTGTCTGTCCAGCATCACATCATCATATACTACGAGATTATTAATGAATCCATCTAAGTCATCTACGGATGGGGCTTCATCAATATCGGTGATAAAATCAACAATATCGTTGCCATCTTCATTCAATAATTTTGCATTTTGATTAAAATCTTTAAGTACTTCATAACATCTTTGATCATCTACAGATGGTGCTACTAAATATAATTTGCCCCACTTCATCCACCTCATTATCAGATTAAGTAATAATTGTGTTTTACCAGATCCAGATGGACCTATTATAATCATTCTGATAGAATTCGGAAGCGCTGGATGGTGCTTTACTGGTTCTTGTTTTCGTGTCGCTGTGAAATCAATTATACCCATATAATAAATAATATGAGTTTATATTGTGTTCGATGTAGAGCATCTACACCCACTGCTGAATTAACAACAATAACAACAAAAAAATAAAAGACGTGCAATTACAGGTAAATGTGTAAAATGTGGCACACAAAAATATAAATTTATCTCCGGACACAAAGTGTCAGGTGGTGATATAGCCGCTTCATTAGGGAAATTGCCAGGAGTTCCATGGCCTAAATACCCCTGGATATAATTATTGTGGTCCTGGAACTCGACTTGATATCCGACTTGATGATCAAGATCAACCAAGACCAGGAGAGCATCCAGTAAATAAGATTGATCAAGCATGTCATGTTCATGATGTTGCGTATAAAAGTGAAGATTTGCAGCAACGGCATCTTGCAGATGTGAAATTGATTCATGCGTTAAATTCTATACCTAATAAATCTCTCAGAGAAAAACTCGCTAGTTTTCTAGTAAAAACTGCCATGAAAGGTAAAAAAATGCTAGGGGCTGGTAATTAATTATATAACTATTATAATGGAATCCATTTATTATTCCCCGAGAGGATATTGGAAGGGCAGAGCAGCGATTACTACACTTGCTGAAGCTGCAAAAGTCTCACGCGTTGTTGCTGCAGCGTGGTTAGCACGACAGGCAATATGGCAAATCTATCTACGTCCACCTAAAAAAATTCAATACGCACATTTTGATGTCAGCGTCCCTAATGAAGTTCATCAAGCAGATATTTTATTTTTACCGCACGATACTATTAAAACACGTGGACGAAAATCACGCACATACAAATACGCATTAACTGTTGTTGACGTTGCAAGTAGATAAAAAGAAGCGGAACCATTATCAGCAAAGGCAGCATCTGAAGTTGCATCTGCGTTTAAACGAATTTATCAACGTGGTGGTCTACGATGGCCACAGCTATTACAGGTTGATCCTGGCAAAGAATTTCTTGGTGCAGTATTATCGTTGATGAAGCGACATAACGTTAAAATCAGACGAGGACATACTGAAATTCATCGTGATCAGGCAATCGTTGAATGATTTAATCGAACACTTGCTGAGCGGTTATTTGGATACCAATACGCAAAGGAAATATCTACTAACTTTAAGTCCGGTGAGCGATCTCGTGAATGGGTTGCAAGGTTACCAAGTGTGATAGCTGCATTAAATAATGAAATTACTCGTTCAACTTCCATGAAACCTTCTAATGCAATTACAAAAAAATATATACCCCGTAGCGATAACGGACAACGCCGTGAACAACCAGTATTAGGTAATGTAACTGTAAGATATTTATATGAACCTGGTGAACTTGAAGGTGGTAAAAAAAGAGCAACTGATCCTGTCTGGAGCGTGACTACACATACAATTTCTAGCGTGGTTAGATCCACTGGTAGACCTCCAATCTACAGACTAGATTCTACAGCCCCTCAACGTGGATTTGTGCGTGAACAATTACAAGTAATTCCTGCGGATACACAATTACCACCACAGACAATTACATAACCAGAACCTTACGTCGATTGCATTCAAGACAGGTTAGCATCACATTATCACGTATATGACCAAGATCACTATTAATCACTACGGTAAATTGTCTTGGATTATTATTCGAATATTGCCACAACATATTACAGTTACAGCTTGCACAATGATTATTCTGTCGTTGTTTTAGGGTTATAATAAATTCAGTATCGATATCAAAATCACGATTATTTTTTTTGTCACATTGTTTATAACCAGATAGTTTTTTTCTTATTATGTCATTATTAACAGTTTGATCATTATTTTCTGTAAAATTTATAATAACCCTATGCAGTTGAGATATTCTTCTGACACGAGATACTGCGAGATAGACTAAATTCGACCATTCGATCCGATCATCTACAATCCAGATATTTGTATCAGAGATAGTTAATCCCTGTGAAGAATGGATCGTTATAGCGTATCCTAACGTCCATGGAGATTTATCCATGCTCAATATACTCTCAACAACATCAACAGCAACCAAAACAATATCATTCAGTACAAGATTTTGTATCCTTGGTGGAACCAAGGCACCAGGAATTTCAACTTCAATATTCTGTCGTCGAGTATCTGCTGGGCGATAACACAAAGGTACAGGTAGATCTGAAAACTTTTCTTTATGTAACAGAAATAATTTCTCCTGTAGTTCATCACGAGCTATCTTTCTACTTGCGACTATCAAATCAGCAGGTCTCCATAAATTCAAAAAATCGTTCATATTAGTCTCTGGAATTACTTTACGCATTATCTCACATTGTATTTTATCTGGCTGTAGTCTGATTAATCTTTTAAGTTCTTTCAGCGGCTCATCAATAGCTCTATAGTCATCATTTATTTCTTCATAATAATCTACGTTATTCTTCAGCCATTCATGTGGAGACTGTCCAACAAAGGGTGGTGGTTGACCATGATCGCCACACATTATCACAGCAGTATTCGTTGTCAATAACCATTCAAGGAATATTTTTAATATTTCTAACGGTATTGTGTCTACCTCGTCCCATATAATACACTTAGGTATATATTTTTTGCCCATTCGTTCAAAAGTCCATGTGTCTCCCCACCATCTAAAGAAACTATGATATGTACATGATTTTACTCCTCGTTCTTTTATTTCCCTGGCTAATTTATGTGTCGGTGTCAAAACAATTATATCTGAATTATTATTCATGAATAATTTAATCGCACGAGTTGTTTTGCCTGAACCACCGCATCCGTTAAGATAAACAGTCTTATGTCTAGCCACAGGATCGTATACAGATGGTGCAGATGACTTTGATACTTGATTATTATTTTTGTAATGTATTTCCTTAATTTCAACGTCGGCAGATTCAGAATAACTAAGTATATTTTCTTGCTTTATCCTCCATGTTCCCCATTCACCATTACCGAGTAGCGGTTTTAATAAATCCTTATATTTTTTATGTATATAAAATGAATCAGTAGCAACCCTGACAGCGTAACGAGGATATCTATTTATCATCGACAATAGATTTATCGAAACATAGGCTAGCATCGAAGATCTTAAATGAGTAAATTGCGGTGAGTCGCCATCAATATAGCTCACAATCGTACCTAGTTTGGTTCCATCTGATAAATAAGCATTACATCGGCTTATAAATGTGTATTTTTCCGTTGTATCAGCAATTATAAAATCTAGTTCAGCATCGTCCATAATCAATCTTGTACAGTGTCGTTTATAATCGTATGAACTACCTTGAGTAAACTTACCGATTATCTTTCTACCAAGATCTTTTGCAAGTTTTTCATCATGTTCGTCCCTGCATTTACGGTCATCTTCGTCAAGATCAGGAAATTCTTTCCTGGCATCATCGACAGGTTCTGGTAACCAAACTTGCTTTTGTGGACTATACGATATAATTGCTTCATTTACTCTCAACGATATTAAAATTCCAGCATCAAGCATATATCGCAATAGTACTATTGGAACCCAACATTTTTCTGAAAAATGTCTTCCAAACCAAACATAAGTAATAGCACGGAGATCTTCTGTGAACTCGAATGATTCTATATAGGCAAAATCCGGTTAAGTCAAAATCTGGTAAGGGTCCATTTATCGCTACTCTGGTCATCTCATGTGATGGATGTCCAAATCTCTTAAAGTATTTAGAACATTCTCCATATCCAAGAAAACTCCCAGGATAACATGCTACCATATCAACTGAGATAACGTCACTATAGTCGTATTTGGTATTCCATAATCCACCGTGCCCATATTCTATACAACTTTTCTGGATATCTTCAAGAAATTCCGATCGTGTCGGTTTCCATGAATTTTTCTCCTGAGCGAAATGGGCAGCAACCGATGGTACGGTAAAACAATTATTTAATAATTCTCCAACCTTAATATCGTCAAAGGTATATTTCAGCGCAAGATTTCTCATTTCTTCATGAAGAGATTCTGTACGATAAATATCACCATTAGGCCGTACAAATTGATCGTAATCATGTTCTGAACTTTGAAATAACCAAACAGACACAGGGTCACTTTTAATGATATTTCTGATAAAATCAAATATATGACCACCATAAAATTTAACCGTTCTGTCTCGTGGATATATTGTTACAGCATTAGTCCATGCATGTGCGTTATGATCAACGATATCTATCGAAGCTCCTCTTGATTGATATTTTGATTTACACAAAATCTCTCCGGTTAACGTCCTCACTGTTATTGGAAATTTCAATACCTTTCCCAGTTCAGCAACATCTTTAATAGATGCTCCAGTATCTTTAACTGTTTCTGCCCATGTATTTATTTTTTTACGTCGTAAATCTGTTAAGCCATTACACGTATCGCATTTGTAAAATGTTCTGTAACTCGTTCAGCTACACAGTTTATTCTCGACACTCTCATCTGTTTGAGATCCTTAACGTCAGGTTTATCATTCAGCGGATATATCGCATAGACAACAGCAGTCACAGGATACCTTCGTTCATAATACGGCTTATCAATACCAGTCAGTATTCCAGGTTTGGATTTATTATTTAAGAGAACAATATTATTTCCCGACTGTACATGTACTGGATCACGCTTATCACGAATAATCCAAATATCGTCATCTGTATTTACAATAAATTTTATTAAAATAAAATATTTTTGATTATCAAGGTGGTTAATAATTACTTTTCCTCGTTTGTCATTCATCATATTAACGGTATTTCCGATCCTGAATGTTGACCACACATGAGCAGCACCATCGTCACGAAATTCTTTTTTGGCTTCACGGATACGTTTAGTTATATCCGCATTCGTTAAAGCTAGATTTTGCATCGAAACACTAAATTTATATTCTGGTAGTCTGTCAAGATCAAATCTAGCGGAGAAAGGTTCAACTTCGGATAATTCCTCCATTATTATAATTAAGACAAATATTTAAATTGAATTTTAGTATATATATAATGATTCAAACAAGGAATAAGTGCGTTTGGCTTAAACTTGGACATATCTCTCATTGTGATAAACCATGTGTAAACGAATACTACGGAAATCACATGCAGAGTATCAAACATGGAAGTACAGGACCAAAACCATGTATTCAGTGTGGTATTGGAGTCAGAGGAAAAACTCAGTTATGTGTAAAATGCGGCGGTAAAAAATATAGAGAACTGAAACGTTATTATGACAAAAAAATAATATCTTGACATTGTCAGGTAAACCCCCCTATAAAAACCGCAATGGATTATCCGGCCAGATTTCAAAATAATGATTTAAACAAATAATATTATTATATAAATGGAGCAAAACGAATTTGTAGCACATCCGATCATCAAAAATTATGAAGCGTCTCGTGATGGCGTGATCAGGAACTGCCGATCAAAAAAACCAGTCGGTAGTCTTGATAAATTTGGTTATTTTAGATTCAGTGTTGGTAGAGGTAAAAATTATTTCTCACATAGGTTCATCTTTGAATGTTATTTTGGATTGATTAAAAACGGACTTGTAGTTGACCACTTTGATCGGAATCCCCAGAATAATCATTTATCTAACCTGCAAGTTACAACACAGAGTCAGAATTCTAGACGTGGAAATACAGGAGCGTGTAAAGTATTCGCAAAGAGAGCTATTAAATCCATAAATGCAGAAACAGACCAAGAAATAACTTTCCCATCAATAAACGCAGCAGGCAGATATTTTGGCATACATCCACGATCGGTACAATTTGTTGCAAATAAAACATACAAATCTGCATATTCAATAAAATACAACCAGCAGATAATATTTGA
Organism: Megalonaias nervosa; assembly: GCA_016617855.1. Lineage (NCBI taxonomy): Eukaryota > Metazoa > Mollusca > Bivalvia > Unionida > Unionidae > Megalonaias > Megalonaias nervosa. Next base: position 26,231 of record JAECUM010040824.1, read on the forward strand.
ATACGTCAAATAACTCTTCAAAACAATAAATTTTTACTGTATATATTTCGACTGTCAATTTTGCCAAGGTTTTTGTTTAGCAATCACCACAGTTATAGGTCCACCTTCACTGTCGCTGCTCTCAGTGTCACTTTTGACAGAATCAGATAATATAATCTTTCTCAATTGCATTATACGATTGTCCATAATCTTTTTTCTTTCGTACTCGTGAGACAATTCAGTTCTTATGTTTTCGATTGAACGTGCAAGAGCTGCAAATAGCTTTACCTGTGTGTCGTTTACCATTGCCAAGGATTCTAACATAGACTGATAAATTGATTTCAAGAATCTGTAATTGGAAGGTAATGTGTATTTATTTTCAAATTTTCGTTGCTGTAATGATTCAAAATCACACATAATTTTCTGAGGATCAAGATTATCAGATATCTTTATTCCGTCATGTTTTAATTTTTCAATAGCAGAAATAATATCATTAATGTTTTCATAGTTCATTATATATATATATTTATTTCTTTAAAAAAAGTTTTAACTTTGGTCTTTATTTTATCAAAAATAAACAGCAGCGATGACATTCGGTCTACCATTCCACTGGGGTCCCTTCTGCTGGTAAAGCCTTTACCAATAAGATCCTAAGAGTCCCTTTTTTATATGGCATCTATTGCCTGATTTTTTTTTTTTTTTTGTATGGGCACTCTTCATGGTTAAGACCTGTCTTATGCTCCACAGGCATCTTATTGAGACTTTTTGGTCCAGCGGACATTCTTTCTGAATGCCCCTATGTGGGTACCCTTCAGTGAGGTCACAAGGTCACGAGCTCACATCACCCTACTGTTTATTTTGGGAGGCGCAAGCGCATAGACACAAAGTCTAGGCATTACGATTTCATGTAAACCCCCCCCTCCAAATCAAACTCCGGGTAAATGCAAAAATACACTCACCACGTTGTTCAACATGGTGAGGGGTACATCTGTTGTCGTAGTCAACCATGACAACGTTGATTTACCACCTTGACTCATAAAAGATAGCAACCGGTCTTCTTCAGATATTGATGGAGTTATCACTGGCATCCACAATGAAAGTTTTGTTAGTACTACTTTACCAGCATCAGTACCATGGGGTCGCCATATTGCATCATCGTCAGTGCCTTTTCGTACAAGTACAACTGTATGTTTAGCTCCGAAAATAACCTTTCTGACATTTCTACAGAATCCAAAGATATGTGACAGTGGAATTGCACATGAAAACATTCTTCTATTACCTTTTAACATTGCTCGACGTGATCTAAATCCTAAGTTGAAATCTGCATCTATATTAATAATCATACTTTGTACATCAGCGTCGCCGTTTCTGGCAAAATTCCGTGGTCGTCCTATTTCATATTGTTGGTACTCTGGAAAATTAGAAGTATCTTTTACAAACATCATTGATGGACCAGCTGATCTTGAATAATCATCGCTGTATCTTGCAAGACCAAGTATTGTCATAGCAACGTCGATGTATTCATGACAAATCTCAATCTCTCGTCCATCAATCATATATGCGGCACCTTTGAATAACGCCATAATACCATTATTAACAAAACCAACACTATCACCAGCGGCGTATTCAGTATCGTCTGCTTTTAAAATTTCACCCTCTACTTCAATAAATGTCTCAGCGAGTAGAAAATATCTGCTTGTATCCTGAACTTGCAGTTCAACCCTTCCAGGCTGATTTGGAATTCGTGCGTCGTAAGAATAATATTGATAATCACGCACAGACTCATCCTTGAGTACTGGTGCATCCATCTCGAACGCTGGATCAGATATACGTTTGAACATCTTTATTATAATTATTATCGTCTGAAACGAAGACCACTTCCTGCTATCAGACTAGCGGTTATATTTTTTTCTTTTTCTGATAATGGTACATCAGCCAACTCTGCTAGTTTTTGATTAGCAGCTTGATTTATTATTTTACTGACATTTACAGGCATTACTTCAGTGCTAGGTAATTTTACAGGTTGAGGTTTTCGTCGTATTAATCGTGCTAGTCTATCTTTGATTGCTGAGAATGCTTTACTAGCAACATCACCAACAGCACCAATACCTTTTTCACGAACAACATCAATAGCTTTCATTCCCAGTTGCTTTGCAATCGGTATTACTTTTGGGGCTATCCTTCTAAACAGACCCTGAACAATATCGCCTAGTCCATCTCCGTAGGTTGTTTTGTATACTGGTAATCGTGAATTTACTACCCTGACCATGGTTGGTCCACGTTGAGTACTATGTACGATCATTTTATTATAATAACTGTATTTAATTATATACTCAATCCAGTGACTTAGTCACTATGGTAGTCATCGGCGATTTCATTAATGAGGGACCGATATACATTAATATCCATAATTCCAGCTGTAAATAATCGTTTACAAATATCAGCTACTTCATTAATAATTTCTGGGGAATTATTACCAGCTCGTTTTCCTCCAATGAGGATTTCTAGTCGATCAACATCAGCAAGAACGTTATTAGGACAAGTAATAAGGCCACTTCCATGAGTAGTAAATCCACTTCCACTTATGTTGCCAGAAGAGGTGTCTGACGGCCAATATTCTTCTTCTTCTTCCTTACCTGTTGTTTGGACTGGTCGTCATGGTGATTTCAATTGTTTCATTATTTCTTGTCGTTCTTGTTCTCGTTGTTGTAGCTCTTGTTGTAATCGTTGTAATCGTTGTGGTGATGGTTGTTCTCGTTGTTGTGGTAATGGTGGTAGTAATTGTGGTGATAGTTGTGGTGATGGTAGTGGTGATAGTAATTGTGATTGTGGAAATTGTTCTCCAAGTGTTTTTACTGGTTTCTGTAATTGTTTAGTTCTTTCTTCTATATATTTATGTACATCCTCATCAAATTCATTAAAACTTCTAATATCTTCATTAGATCTAATTTCTGGAATACCAGCAAAGATACGATATATATATCCTTGATCCAATTGGTAGAGCTTAGAAATTTAATATATTCTGGTTTTACATATTTTTGTCTTTCGTAATATCCAAACGCAGCAATATCAATTAATTTTTTTGGATCCCTGATAGCAGCAATACCTTCAGGCGTAAATTTATCCATGATCTTAGTTCTGGTTCTTGGTGGTCGTGGTTGTGGTGGTGGTTGAGCTGCTTGAATACGACCAGCAATATCAACAGGCAATGTTTCAAGAGCTTTCTGTGTTGCCTCAGTTGCTGTAACAATTTTCTTTGTTGGTTCGATAATCGGTTTAAATAATTGTTCTGTACCTTCTGCAAATTCCACCTGAGACTCCTGACGTGATTGTAGTTGTTGCTCGACTAAATCACGGACGGGTAAATATTTTTTGATTGTCTGTAATCGCTCTCGAGCTAATCTAGCTGAATGTGGTTCTCCAATATTCATTTATTAATAATATTTATACTGGCTGTTTAATTTATAGCAGCAGAGGGTGAATTGTTTAGATATATACTCTTCTAGGTACATCTTAATTTTCTACAGATCTTCTTTATTCGTTCTGCTTCTTCGATCGCCTTGTACTCTTCTTGTTTTGTTTTTCTCGTTGTTCTCGCTCATTTATTATTTTTTGGTCTTCTTCAAAATCAACCACGACAGGAGTTACTTTAGCGTAATTATGTAAATACTCACGTGCAGTAGGAGGATTATCCATAATGAAACCCCGTTGTGGAGTCCGATTTCGATAATAATATATTAACGCGCTGTACTTATTACCACCACACGCTGCACAAATAACAGCACGAGATGCCAATCCACATCCAATACAGATTTGCAAACCAGGTGATTTCTTCACAAGTCGATTATGAGGAGCGCAGTATTCTCCACGACATCGTTTATTGCAGACTGCAGATGTCTTTAACAACCACTTGCAGTTGTTCATTATAATATGTTCATTTGTTAAATTGTAAATTCACAAGAGACATTTGTTAGCAGCAGAGAGGGTGCTACCTCGAAGTCGTTCTCGTTGTTTGCGTTAGTTGACGAGAACAAGTATAAAGAATAGCAGTTTATTTCTCATAGTTGGGACAAAAAAGTATGTCCGAAACCAAAATGGTCTGTTCACCCTCTCTGCTGCTACATTTCAACACTGACCCCCTCCCCCATCCCCGAGTCTTGGGAAGATCTCACACAGGACTGCTCCATCTCGTGCAGTCTCATCCATACTGATCTACAGAATTTGAACTGAGAAGAATTGCAAAACAGCTGCAAAGTGTAAGCAGCATTAAAAATCTCAGATCAGCAGCACATCCTATATTGATCAAGTAACCCCAAATAACATCTTCTGTCCACTGTGCCACAGACAGTTCAGACCACAAATTGGCTTCATCAGTCACTCAAGTACTCACTGAAACCAAAC
>JAECUM010040825.1:0-40199 GCA_016617855.1 Megalonaias nervosa
TTAGTACCATTTTTGTAAGTCTTTGGTATGACTCGACCGGGGATCGAACCCACGACCTCCTGCATCCGAGGCGGACGCTCTAACCACTAGGCCACCGGAGCGGTCCCTTTATGGGGGGGAAGTGTTACGTATATGTAATTAAATTGTTTGTGTGTTAGTTTTGAAATTCTTTTTATTTTATTTTTGTTTCATTACATTTTATTGTAATGATTATTTCCACGGGATTCGAAATTCTCTTTCAGTAATTTGATATTTTCTTTTAGTAAATGTTGCTTATCTAAGATGTAAAACGTGTTACTGGTACATGAGAATTATTTTTAGTTAACCTAGTTCGTCTTGGGTTGGGAAGTTTGTAAACAGGAAGTTAAAATGATTGGTCACTATCAAGGCCATACTTTGCTTGCGTGATCACCATGTGTAAACAACGTTTTTTTTATTATTGGTTCTTAATTGGGGCTACACGGGCGTACGTGGTAAATTTCTTGTAGTAAGAGACCACATGACCCATCTCGCAAGACTGAAATGATGTTTTTGGGGTTTAAATACGCATTCTTGATATTTTTATGGGAGAGTCATTTTAACATCTTGAAAGAACAAGGTGGTTTTTTTATTTGTTGCCAGATTGTTTTCATTTGTTTTTTTTTGGATTTAATAATTTCTTCTCTAGGAAAATCAACAAGTGGACTTTTTTATTAAAAAATTCTTAAAGATATTCATTGAAATTTATTCTGGAATTATTTGGAAACAAAAACTGTGATTCAATTGAGGAATTGTTGATATTCGTACATGGACCACATCTGACGTCATCGCCTTCTATATTTGTATGTTGTCGAGATTCAAACCTGGATTCTAATAGAACTATTTAGTGATAAGACTTGTATTTTTCATTCTTAGGATTAAATTTTGGATTATATTCACAAACCGTAAGTCCTATTTTCCAATTTTTACATTGTTTTCTAGGGAAATAAATTATTTTGTTAAAATATACAAAGCTTGTTGACTTTCACTCTTTTCTTTGTTACCGAGTAAGAGCCCTTGTCACGTAACAATATGAACTGAACATGACCCATTTTTCCATCTCATTCTCAGTTGTTTGGAAGTTGCAAACTTGAATTTACCCAAGCCAAACCTAAGCTTGTCCTGAGAGTGAGGACAATGGATTTGTAAATCCCTGGTCAGATCGGCACTATTTTCAGTCAGGACCAACTGGGTATTATAATTAGTCTTCTGGCAAAAACTTTGTATTGATGTGACTTTCCTGTATGAGAAGTTGCAATAATTAGATTTTTAAGATGGCTCCCATGGTGGCAATACTGGATGTTGCATCTCCACAATTGTCATTTAGTACAAGTACCAACTAGACATAAGAAGTCTTCTGGTAAAATCCTTATGTTGACTGGCATTCCATCTTGGAGGAGTATCAAAAGAATTTTCATCAGAGTGGCCATACTGGAAATCAGATCAGCACAATTTTTACTCAAGAGCAAGTAGTTCTATAAGAATTCTGGTGAAAACTCAGCAGCTACAGCTTTGTTAGGTAGTTCATGTAGTAGCAATAACAAGATTTTCTAGCTGACTCCTATATTGCCCATACTGGTGTCCACACAGCACCATTTTCAGTTAGGTTCAACCAGGCATCACAAAAGTCTTTTGGTGAAAACCTCATGATAATACGACTGTTTAGGAGTAGCTATAAGATTTTCAAGATAGTTGCTGTAGTGCCATATCAGCATTATTTTCATTTTAGACCAATGATACTTCATAACAAGTCATTCAGTGAAAACCACATACTGAAATGACCATCTATTCAGAAGGAGTATCAATAACAAGATTTTCATCATAGCTGCTCTGATTTCCATATTGGTGCAGTACCATTCTCATTTAAGACCAGTGAGACCTTGGGATGAATGTGTGTGTAACGTTTAATGATAATACTCCAAACAGTTTCAAAGCTGCAAAAACAAATTTGTGATAGCAGATTGACCAATGATGGACAGCATGCCTTCACATAAGCTTTTCTGGCCTATGAACAGTCAGGCTAGAAACTGCAAGATTCTGCTTTACACTGCATTCAGCTGCAGCAAAATTTGTGGCAGCAACATGATTATCTGATATGTACAATATTTACCAAACTTCATGGCAATTCATCAACACAAATCCTTTGAAAAGACTGACACTGCTATCCAATTTTTGTCTCTCCAATTATTCAAGAAAAACTATTTTATCTTTATAACTGCAGAGATTTTCAAATTAGTAATGGCCATATTGAATGAATGATTGGCACCATTTTCATTAGGACAAAGCTGATATCATTAAGATGACTTGAATGGCAAGTGAAATATATAGTATCTATTTTAATTATCCAAAGAGTTGAAGATTATAAAAACACTTGAAAGAAAAATTTACAGCATGAGCATGATTTAGTTTACTTCACTGACCTCTTTGATAACAATTCTGTTTTAAATGCTATATTTGAAAAGCTCAAAAACCCCTGCCAAGTTTTTGGTAATGTTTTTTGTCGGGTTGTGTGCATGTATGTGCATGTTTATGTTGTTGTTGTTGTTGTTGTAGGTTTAACACCATTTTTCAGCACAAGATAGGCTATACATGGCAGCCAATATAACTGGTGGAGAAAGAACCCCCGAAAACCTTGGGAAGAACCACTGACCCACAAGAAGCTACTGGCAAGCTTTCTCATGTATCCACGTTAGCCGAGCCTGAGACTCGAACCCATGCAGACAGAGGTGAGAGGGCAGTGATCCGGAATGGTGAGCGCTTTAGACCACTCAGCTACTCGGGGGCCCCTGTGTATGTTTAAATATAAAGCACTTTACTTATACAAATAAAATACATCAGTATAATGATTTGGGAACCCAAATAAAACTGACCCTGGGTCATGAACAAATATAAAACAATATTATAAGTAAAATGACTCCTTATGGACAGAAAGTAAAACTACCATTTTCATACTGACCTAATTATGATTATTTAAAATATAACACACATCCAGTGGTGAAATAGAACAGAGCACACTCAGATTTGCTGTAATCAAATGCCCTGACATTAGGGTCTACTAAGTCTTTTCAAAATCATACATGTAACAGCATTTCTGGTGTACACTGTTAACATTTGGGTTAAAAGGCAAATACAGCAATCAAGTCTATAAAAGACTCTGCTACAAGAAATGTAACCTGCATGAAAGATATCAATTGTTGTTTAATGGCTCATCAACACTCGAAAAATTATATTGCTCCAAGGCAATTGGGGAAAAGGCCCAGAGACAAACCAAAACCCCTAAGTTCTGGCACACTTCTGTTGGCAAGCCCAAAATCCTAAATCCTTATCAACACAACTGCATGACATGAAAAGAAAGAAATGCAATGGAAAAATAAGAAGCTCAAGTGGGTCTGCAATTGCTCACTGTTCTGACATCTGCCAAATAGCCCAATGCTAAAGCAGTTGACCAAGAAATCTGTCAGTAGGATGCTCTCTGTTGAAATGTCTCCAATGATGTTGACTGCATGAGTTTTGAAACAATCACTTTAATGTTTCTTACGTTTATGTCTTCATCTGCATCTTCTGGCACATTAGTTTTCATTTGCCCAGTACTGAAACACTTTGTTTCAAATGGGCAAGATTCTGTTCAACATTTTTGTTTTCTCAAATGGATAAGGTTGTGTAAATTTGCAGTCATATTTGAAGGCAGACTGGCATCATTTGTACAAACATAAAAGCCTTTGATGCCTTTCTATTACAATTCGGTGAAATTCTGTTTAGTGGTTTTTGAGGCAAGTCATTTCAATGAACTTTAGTTTTTAGCAATGGTGATTTGATTGCATCAGTTAAAAAGCCCCAATTCCAGAATGCTTTCTCTTGAATTTGGTCAAATTCTGCTGAACAGTTTCGAAGAAGTCATTGAAAGTCACACCCCACACCCCACCCCATTTTAGTAATGGTGGCCACATATGACTGTATATTAGCATCATCTGTACAAAATATGAAAGGTCTTCATACCAGGAAGCTGTTGATTTTGGTCAAATTCCAGTCAGTAATTTTGGATACAACATTCAAAGGTTTCTGTATATTTAATAAATGGCAGTCATATTTGATTGTGGATTGGCATCATTTTGTACAAAAGGTCTTCATGTAAGGGTGCTGAAAATTTTTATCAAATTCTATTCAGCAGGTTTTGAGAAGTACTTTTTAATATTTTTAGCAATGGTGGCCATATATGATGACTGATAAGTGTACTTGTACAAATCTTAAAGGCCCGTATGCCATGAAGCTCTGGACAATGTGCTGTTGAAATTGGTTGGTCAGTTTTTGAGAAATTGAAAATAGCAACTGCTGAAGGATGCCAAACACACAATGGGGAATACCAAAAGCTCACCTGTCATTACAGCCAGGTGGGCTAAGCAACAAAATGAAAGAAAAACAACAACAAAAAATCACAAACAAAGGCAATACAGAAGAAACCAAGTTTTATATAATTTTTAAATCACAATTTTTTTTATAAAAGTTCAACTTCATATTCATATTGTATACAATCTGTGATCTTTATTTTGAGCCCAATAGTTGTTTAGAAACAATAGAAGTGACTTTTTTCTTAGGAAATAATTTGCGTTGCAGACTCTCTTTATGCACAAATTTTTCATGGTCAGGATTTGGAAGCTCCCCAAACACACATGAACCTTCCAAACAGGGCCGTTTAAAGTCCTTCTCCTTCAGGATAATCGTCTGGCTTATAATGTCTTCATCAATATTGAGTGTCTCTCCAACACTCTTCACTGCGGATGGAGAGGAATCAAAGTTAATGATGAAGTAGCTGAAAATATACAGACAGTATAAATAAATTGAAACCAAAGCTGTGGGGGAAAAAAGAGCTAAATTGTTTTTATCTGAACATACATGTTGTCAAGGAAAGTACCCAAATCTGAGTACCCGGGTTTTTAGATTTTGAACTGATTGATATAACCCAAGACAGAATCCAAGTAATAAGCACACACATAAGAGTATACAAAAATATATAAATAGTGGCCTTCTCATATTTTAGTAGCAGAAATAAACACACATACATGATTAAAAGAAAAACTCAAGTTTTATAGGATCACACTCAATATAACTTGCTTGGCAGGTCATTAAACAGATGAAATTGTGTAGAAAAAACAAAGTTTGGAGATGAGGGGCATTTTGGGTCAATCACTCTTGTTAATGATGAGGTGGAATGCTAGAAATGCAACTCATCAAAAGGTCTAAAAAATACAACTGTACATGATAGTTTTTGACAATGTAATATTCCTTATTAAACTTGTGCTGTGGAAAGCCAAATTAGGAGGTCATGTTAATGGGGGCTATCACTATTCTAACTGATACTATGAAACATGAAATTAAACTCATTCAGGGTTACATCAATATAAGCTGCATGCCCAATTTGGTTGAAATCCAACAAAACATAGTAACATCATGCAGTTTAAGCTTAAGTCAATCAGGGGCAATAACTCAAGCAAATGATATAGTAGAATGCTGGAAATCAAACCTACTCAAGGTCTTTTGAATTTGAAGGTACAAGGCAAATCTGGTTGAAACACAACACATTTTACTGAAATGATCTTGCAAAAACTAAGGCCACATGGACGGGGAATCAAGGGCCATAATACATCTAAGTGAAACTAAACCCAACAAGGCTCATGTACATCTCTGATACGATATATGCAACCAAACTGTATCAGAACAAGTTAAATGGTTCCTGAGATAAGCTGTTTACAGAGATCTATTCTACTGGAGGTTTAATACTGATGGAAAAAAGCAATAACTCCATCAAAATTTGACCCCAAAAGATGAAAATGAAAATTCACATGTACTAGGCAATTAGCCTACCAAATGGCATCCAATTATCTGTAAGTGGTGTAAATCTATGTTGGTTAAAAGCATCAACAGACAGACAGAAAAAGTGATTTATAGATGGCTGCCACATCTCAATGCAGACCTCTGTGTGTGTGTGTGTGTGTGTGTGTGTGTGTGAGTCTCAATGTTACAGCAGTACAATCCTGACTATGTTGAGTAAAAGTTCACAGCAAAAATGGTAATGGCAAGAAAAAGAAAAAAAATCACCTGTGATGCTGTGACAACTGAGTGATCACAACATTTTGTGTTAGTACGAGCATGTGAAAAAGAGTGATCCAAATATTACAGAATGGAATGAATTAAATAAAAATTCCTGACTGCCAATATGCCATTCCTTTAAACTGTATCCAATATGAAGAAGACAAAGCCATATGATAGATAATATGTTATTAATTTTCATTTACAAAACATAACATGCCAGTATTGAAGTAATGCTGATAAAATTCCTCCATGAAAATATCGATGGCAACATTTTGTGTTTTGTCCCACCCCCTAAATCTGCCCCTGGAAATCAGAGAGACTCAGGGGACAAAGACGATTACAGTTTGGTTTTCTCATGCACTGCAAGTGTACATATGGATAACATGGGAATCTCAACAGTGCACAATTAAAATCCTGTGGATGAATCCCTAGGGGTTAAGAAGAAACCCACGGACTAATATATCAGTTAAATATCCAGATTCATCTTTTCAGACAGCAAATTATTTGACATGTTTTTATATTAGAATTGAGCAAATCCCATAGGCCAACCTCCAGTATGCCCCATGGTAAATCAGCTTTTATCTCTGGGCAAGTCTGAGTTTGAACCATGGCAAATCAGTTTTTAAACCAGGGCAAGTCTTATTTTTTTCCCATGGCAAATTAACGTTTGTCCCAGAGCAAGTCTGATTTTGCCAAAATGAGAGTATGACAACTTCTAATTTTCTGATTCTAATTAACTGCTAATCTCTCATTCATATCAATAACTATTTCAATGTCACATTTGAGTTAAATTTTGTTTTCACTAGGAGTCATCAACTAACCTATCTACTATCACAGTAGTACTCAAAACTATCAATGCCAGTATCTTGCTATACTGAATGAGAGTCTCCAAGTTCAATGTGGCAGTGAATCAGATATTGCTTGCTGAAGCATATTTCATAGATGGTTGAGGTGATAGAAATCAAAGGTCACTGTAGTTACAAACAACTCTGCTGCATACAGGTAATAAACCCAGAAATCTAATGCTGGAGATTTGTGTCTCAGTGCAGAAGATTGACACTACAGTGAAGGAGATTTTTCACTGACCTGTTGGATTAAAGACCAGATGCTGAATGAAAGAGGACTATCCACTAATCACACTGACCTGTTGGATTAAAGACTAGATGCATAATGAAAGATGACTGCCACTAATCACACTGACCTGTTAAGACCAGATGCAGAATGAAAGATGACTGCCCACTAATCACACTGACCTGTTGGATTAAAGACCAGATGCAGAATGAAAGATGACTGCCCACTATAATTGCATTGTCCCACTCAATTGAAACCTACAATAAGCTACTCTGACAGCCTGCCCAAGAGAAGCCCTGAGTGGCAGAGTGGTCTAAAGTGCTCACCATTACAGATCACTGCCATCTCACCTCTGTCTGCATGGGTTCGAGTCTCGGGTTCAGCCAATGTGGGTATGTGAGAAAGCTTGCCAGTAGCTTCTCATGGGTCAGTGCTTCTTTCCGGGTTTTTCCTGGCTCCCTCCACCATTTATACTGGCTGCCATGTATAGCCTATCTTGTGCTGAAAAATGGTGTAAAACCCTACAACAACAACAACAACAGCCTGCCCAAGATGACACTAACATTGACATCACTGGGGAAGCAGAGAAGAGGATACCCAAAGAGACCTGGAGATGCTCGACGAGAAAAGGAACTCAGACATAAATCTGACATGGATACCAGCATGCTGCCATTCAGGGACGAAGAAGACATATGCATGTCTCATGTGCCACCTGTGGGCATGATAAGAACCAAAAGGCAGTTTGATGTCTAATGTGTTTTGCTACTCCTTTCTTATTTTCTTGAAACATATGCTCTGAGCACACTTGTGTCAGCTGGTCTACTTTCATCTTACAGCTCTTATACATCTTCAGGGTGTGGAATAATTGTGATTTTCTAATTACCTAATAGCAAACATTTCCTTGTTATTTATATGCTGGATGTGCAGTGTAAATTCAACTTATTTTTGTTATTCACTGCTAAATATTTTGTCCATCATTATGTATTTTGTATGGTTGTTTGTACTCATCATAACACAGGGAAATCAATCGTATCAGTCAATCAATGAAATGAGGTTCCCATGGGTTGGTGGTTCTTCTTGGGTTTCTGCCACCAAATATACTGGCCACCAAGTGCTGCTTATCATTTGCTGAAAATCTTGTTAAACCCATAAAATCAAAACCTACAATCATTTAGGTTTACCATCTTGTATCTGTCATTCTGCACTCCATTTTTATTTTATGTATATATTTGTATGAATCAGTACTCAAGTACTTTATACTTATTGATTTCTCTATTTATGGCAAAAGTGGCTTAATAATTTCTGTGTATAATCTGTGTATTATAAGCCTCTGGATATACCAAATACAGTAGAACCTGTCTTGAAAAACCGCCCCTTTTCGCCAACACATTATTGTCTCTCAAGACAAGTGGTCTCTCATAAAAGGTCACAATGACATGTAATCAATACATTTGTGTATTGTCAATATGGTCTCTCAAGACAGGTGGTCTCAAACAGCAGTGATCTTTCAAGATAGGTTTTACTGGATTAGTATTTGCAATGCATCCTATTATCCTTAAAATGGGATCATGGAGGGGAAAGTTCTTTAGAGTTTGACAGTAATTTCAAAAATAAAATGCTCAGTGATGAAAAATTAATGTTAAAGTTAATTTTTAAATTTTTTTCTTTCTTATATACAGAATAAAATTACTGGTACATCTATTCCAATAAAACATATGCATAAAAAAACCCACATATATAAAAGAAAAACAAACCTAAAGAAAGAAGAATTGCAGAACATGTCTTACATCAGGCACATTACAATACAGAACCGTGAGCAAATTCTAAGGAAAAACATTGTAATTCCGGAACAGAGTATGATAAAATACATGAATAAAGAAATCTGAAGCTCAGCTGATAGAGCATTGTTCTGTGCAACATGTTTGCATCTTCATTTTCACTGCATGATTGTTAACAGGAGCTGGTGCTCTGGTTTTCTGAAATAAACTTGGAGGTGCCAACCCATGAGCATGCTTAAAAAAAAAAATCCTAGCACCAATCCAGAATAGATAACGTGTTAATTAAAAAGTACAAACTTCAATACAATCATATTATATTTTTCTATCAAACTATACATACCTGTACACAGTAACAAAAAGGTCCCATGAAGAGAATAAACCATGTATCCATTCCTTCAATTCCAGAACTTTGTTGTTGTTGTTGTGGGGCTTAACGCCATTTTTCAGCACACGATAGGCTATACATGGCGGCCAGTATTAATGGTGGAGGAAGAAACCGGGAAATCCCCGGAAAGAACCACCGACCCACGAGAAGCTACTGGCAAGCTTTCTCACATATCCACATTCGCCAAATCCTAGACTCGAACCCAGGCAGACAGAGGTGAGATGGCAGTGATCCGTAACGAAGAGCGCTTTAGACCACTCGGCCACTCGGGGCCCCCCAGAACTTTGAAGTCCTTCAACATTTTCGGACAAAACATAACCATGAAGATTACTTTTTCTCACAAATTATCTGCATTTTTTCTTAATTCCTGCAACTGTTTTTTTTTTCATCTGTTTGGTAAATCAATAGGTTTCCTTTATCTGCATTAATTTTTTATATAGAGAAAGTACATTGTACTTACTAGTCTATCGTGTTGATGTTTAAGTGCTTTTCCCCCTATCTTTTGGTCACAAAAAAAACAAAGTGTCCTGTACACTGCATGTTTTATGGCCACCCTGTGTTTAAATTTCCAGTACAATTCAACCTAAAAAATGGGGAATAACACTACATTTTCCTTAATTCATTGGTTGTCTATAATTAACATGCACCCTTCATGAACAATGAGCTATCCCTTGCTCACACTTATTGGGTTGTTGTTGTTTTTGTTGTTGTAGGGTTTAATGCCATTTTTCAGCACAAAGTAGGTTATACATGGTGGCCAGTATAACTGGTGGAGGAAGAACCCTGGAAAACCCCGGGAAGAACCACCAACCCACGAGAAGCTTTCTCACGTACCCACGTTAGCCGAGCCTGAGACTCAAACCCATGCAGACAGAGGTGAGATGGCAATGATCTGTAACGGTGAGCGCTTTAGACCACTCGGCCACTCTGGGTCCCCGCACTTGTAGGGTAATGCATCACTAGTTAAATATACCAAGCAGCATTTAGGTGGTTGTCTGACAATTAATCTAAGCTGGTGGAATAGTGCATCTAAGACAATTTTTTCTACCTTAAAGAAATAGATAATTACAACATATTTTAATTCCTTTAATTAAAAGGATAGCTGCTGAATATTAATATTAATATATAGAGTGGGTGTTTTCTGTAATCGTCAAGCTTAAACTGACATGCTGTACAACAACATAAACTAACACAAATCCTGAAGCTTTTTGTTTTACTGACTGAAATCAAAGACCCAAAGCTCTTTTCAACTTGGATCAAGCAATGGGTGAAGATTTATGCTGCATTCAGGAAACAAAAATATTTTAAGTTCCCCAAATACCCTTCCTTACAAATCCTGATGACAATAAATAGTGCACTGACCTTTAAGCAAAGCTGAAGACATATAAATGGAGATCCCAAGACCTGAGGGGCATGCCACAATTATTAAGAATTCCACTTGTGAATATGCATAAATTGTTGGAAGTCATGTTAGCTGTTAGGTGTGTTAGCTGTGAGCCACTCTACTGCAAAATATGAATGACGGTTCAGTCTCATGAATCAAATCAAAGGTATAAAGTACTGAGAAACTGTAAACAGCAGGACACACTTCAAAAGCTTCTGAACATCAACTCTGCTGATAGAGCAATAAACTAGTTTGGTACCGATTACCATTTTGTACTGATTACTGTCTTATATCACAACCTAGGGAAAACACTTTTAATTAAATGAAATCAAACTGAATCAAAATTGTAAAATAACAAAATCACATCCTTTCTTAATCCTGTGACACAAATTAGCACAGGAAACAAGTCAATTTAAGGCATTTTATAAATTTTTCTTTGAAGCATTGTAATTTTATGACTGTGTCAAAATAATTGTAAAATTAACAGACCATGTGGGCCTCATATCACTCACCTGGGTAACTAAAATGCAAGCTTGTGCAATCAAATTCATACATGTAGTGAAACTGGGTTAGAAAGAAACATTTGTAGTAATTATTTGTCAAATTGTTATTAGTCCTAATAAAACAAAAGTGTTTCCAGTTCCATGATAAACAAATTTCAGTCCTTGTTCTGGGAGTGATGCTCTACTGTTCAAAAGGATTTCCAGTAATTGAAGATAAGACCACTCCTGATATTCTTTACTAAAAGTGAACCACAACTGCATCACCCAATTGTATTCTTCTAAGAAAATACTTTGACAGTATTACCAAAAAACATGATGTGCTATAGTGGAAAATTGGAGGGGATCCATAACTTTGGGTTAATAGAGTAATTACAATTAGAAATGGTTCAGGAGAAAAGCATACTGGAATATAAATCAAAAATAATGTGTGACTATTAACATTTAATAGAATGCCACAAAATAATAAATATCCTTGTAATAACATAAAACAGCAAATATTTTATGCTGGCAATGTGGATACTGGTGCATCAGCAATCCACAAACAATATTTACCTGGATTTTTTTAACCTCAACACACCCAATTCAAGATTGTTATGTATAATAATTTTGCTCTTCAAGAAGCATCTTTTTGATTTACTTAATTTTATAAGAACTGAGCTACTCCATTTAGTGAACTTTACCTATGTACATCAGCATAATGGGCAGTGCTCAAAGCACTTAACAAAACATTCACTACCGACTAATATTGGCAGCCAATTAAATGGTACAAATGGTGGTTGTTTATCTCTGACTGCCCTGCAGTTAACTACCTCTAGGACACTTCAATGTGTAAAGTACCCCTATGATAGTTTCACATGAGCACAATGCAGAACTGTTCACTGTTTACACAGGCTACATGTTATGGGCATGGAACTGCTTACTGTTACACAGGCTACATGTTATGGGCATGGAACTGTTTACTGTTTACACATGTTACATGTTATGGGCATAGCACTGTTCACTGTTTACATAGTCTACATGTTATGGGAATTGAACTGTTCACTGTTTACACATGCTACATGTTATGGGCATAGCACTATTCACTGTTTACATACAGTACATGTTATAGGCATAGAACTGTTTACACAGGCTACATGTTATTGGCATAGCACTATTCACTGTTTACACTGGCCACATGTTATGGGCATAAAACTGCTTACTGTTTTCACAGGCTACATGTTATGGGAATAGAACTGTTCACTGTTTACAAAGGCTACATGTCATGGGCATAGCACTATTCACTGTTTACACATGCTACATGTTATGGGCATAGAACTTCGCTGTTTACACAGGCTTTATGTTATGGGCATAGAACTATTCACTGTTTACACATGTTACATGTTATGGGCATAGAATTATTCACTGTTTACATAGGGTACATGTTATGGGCATAGAACTGTTTATTATTTACACAGGCTACATATTACAGGCATAGAACTATTCACTGTTTACATGGACTACATGTTATGGGCATAGAACTATTCACTATTTACATGGGGTACATGTTAAAGGCATAAAACTGTTCACTGTTTACACAGACTACATGTTATGAGAATAGAACTGTTCCCTGTTTACAAAGGCTACATGTTATGGGCATAGCACTATTCACTGTTTATACAGGGTACATGTTATGGCCATAGAATTGTTTACACAGGCTACATGTTATGGGCATAGAACTGTTCACTGTCTACACAGGGTACATGTTATGGGCATAGAACTGTTTACTGTTTACATAGGCTACATGTTATGGGCATAGCACTATTCACTGTTTACACAGGCCACATGTTATGGGCATAAAACTACTGTTTTCACAGACTAGATGTTATGGGCATAGAACTGTTCACTGTTTACACAAGCTACATGTTATGGGCATAGCACTGTTCACTGTTTACAAAGGGTACATGTTATGGGCATAAAACATCACTGTTTACACAGGCTATATATTATGGGAATAGAACTGTTCACTGTTTACACATGCTACATGTTAAGGGCATAGAACTATTCAGTTTACACAGTCTACATGTTATGGGCATAGAACTATTCACTGTTTACACATGCCACATGTTATGGGCATAGAACTGTTCACTGTTTACACAGGGTACATGTTATGGGCATAGAACTGTTTACTATTTACACAGGCTACATGTTACAGGCATAGAACTATTCACTGTTTACATGAGTTACATGTTATGGGCATAGAACTATTCACTATTTACATGGGCTACATGTTAAAGGCATAGAACTGTTTACTGTTTACACAGGCTACATGTTATGGGAATAGAACTGTTCCCTGTTTACAAAGGCTACATGTTATGGGCGTAGCACTATTCACTGTTTACACAGGGTACATGTTATGGGCATAGACCTTTGCTGTTTACACAGGCTTTATGTTATGGGCATAGAACTATTCAGTTTACACATGTTACATGTTATGGGCATAGAACTATTCACTGTTTACATAGGGTACATGTTATGGGCATAGAACTGTTTACTATTTACACAGGCTACATATTACAGGCATAGAACTATTCACTGTTTACATGGACCACATGTTATGGGCATAGAACTATTCACTATTTACATGGGCTACATGTTAAAGGCATAAAACTGTTTACTGTTTACACAGACTACATGTTATGGGAATAGAACTGTTCCCTGTTTACAAAGGCTACATGTTATGGGCATAGCACTATTCACTGTTTATACAGGGTACATGTTATGGGCATAGAATTGTTTACACAGGCTACATGTTATGGGCATAGAACTGTTTACTGTTTGCACAGGCTACATGTTATGGGCATAGCACTATTCACTGTTTACACAGGCTACATGTTATGGACATAAAACATCACTGTTTACACAGGCTATATGTTATGGGAATAGAACTGTTCACTGTTTACACATGCTATATGTTATGGGCATAGAACTATTCAGTTTACACAGTGTACATGTTATGGGCATAGAACTATTCACTGTTTACACATGCCACACATTATGGGCATAGAACTGTTTACTATTTACACAGGCTACATGTTAAAGGCATAGAACTATTCAGTTTACATGGGCTACATGTTATGGGCATAGAACTATTCACTATTTACATGGGCTACATGTTACAGGCACAGAACTATTCAGTTTACATGGGCTACATGTTATGGGCATAGAACTATTCACTATTTACATGGGCTACAAGTTAAAGGCATAGAACTGTTTACTGCTTATACAGGTTACATGTTATAGGCAAATATCATAGTGGTTAAAGAAAGGTGTCTATCACTCTGGGGTTTATCTTATATTATTTTTTGTTGTTGCAAAGATCACTGAAAATTTATGCTTTTCTAAATACGACTGGTGTGCATCAAGGTGGCTGATGCAGATGATTTAGTTATATTTGCTAAAACACCAACTGTGGTGCAATGTTTACTTTATCGACTTGAATCTTATTATTATGAATGGGGATTAAAGGTTAATTTGAACAAAACAAATACTGTTGTTTTCTGGAAAGGAGGCTATCCATGGAAGCATGAAAAATGGTATTTTGGGAATCATAAATTAAAACTGGCTTCATATTATAAATATCTAGGACTGGTATCCTCTTCAAGTGGTATTTGGTATAAATGTCAAAAAGTCATGACTCAGCAAGTATCTTTGGTGGTATTCTCAGTCAAAGGCAAACTGCTTAGGACTGGAAAATTATCGGTAGACATAATGGTTCAAATTCTTGATACCAAGATACTGCCTGTTCTATCAAATGGAGGTGACACTTGGGGCTTTAGTAACATGCTTGATGTTCCAAGAGTACATAAAATAAATTTTACAAATCTACTGAAAACAGTTTTGCCATAGATGAATTAGTGAGAAAGTCTTAAATTAGCATCCATTATGAAGCCAATAAAATACCGGTGAAAATATTCAAAATGTCCAACAGTAAATGTCCAAGAATTTGTTTTAATGTTCAACTACAATGGTTGCGTTCATCAGATTATAAGATGTGGACTCATGAAATCAGCTGTATACTCATTTCTTATGCTTCTGGAGAGGACTGGTACAACCAAGGTGTAAGAGATGAACTAATGTTTATGAAACTGTTCACACAAAAATGTAGTGATATCAACAAACAAACCTGGAATGCAAAAATTAATGAACTGGATAGATCAAGCAGTGTTGCTCACTGAGTGAAGGCTCCCCACAAGTTTTGTCATGTGTCCATCATATCTTGACATGTGTGCCCTGCGTTTTCATCCAAAAAAACAAATGAAAAATGTGCCTGCAACTTTCATTAGCGGGTGTCCATCTGTGTCTCTTTTGATGCTAGCTATTGCCAAAGTCACAAATGTTGATAAAAACTGTACAATGCCAATGAATATCTATTTTAAAACAATATATATAGTGATGAAAACATTCAAGGTTTGTAGCAGTTGGCTGGGTTGCAATGCAAAGTGTTTAACTGCTGTTAGTGTAATGTACTTTTTACATTAAATTTATCCCTATGGTGAGGAATATTAAATTTATTTTCAAGATTAAATGATGGCAAATGAGACAAATTTGTGCAAATAAACACTTCATCATTTAATTAATGATTTCTTAGTTTGGAAAGTAAAGTAATTCAGAAAATATATTTAGATGGACAGATGGAGGTGATCACAATGTCCCCATTGTTTTTGTTCTTTATTCTTCAGAAAAGTGTTGGGTTAACTCTCCTTATTACTAATACTTCTCCATTTTAATATATCATTTCAATGAGATAATGTCAACTCATGAGATAATGTCACCTGATGAGATAATGTCACCTGATGAGATGTCATCTGATGAGATAATGTCACCTGATGAGATAATGCCAACTGATGAGAAAATGTCATCTGAGAGTACCTGATACAATGCTAAAAAATGTTTAAAAATTGCTAACTTTCCATGTTTACTACGATGTCCATGACTCTTCATTGCATATGGTAACTGCCTTAATCCAAGATTTTCAAAGCTACGGATGGTCCCGCCATTGTCAAATACCACCTGGCATGTTCTCTTCAGTGCAACAGATAACTGCACCTGAAATCAGAGTATAAAAGATTGTGCAAAGAAAATTAATTTGTGAAAAATGCACTAAAATGCTGACATAACTGACCCCCACCACCAGCCAAATAATACCAATCAATCATTATCATGTTTATCTAAGTCACACAAGTTTCTGGTTACATAATTTGTGTCAAAATAGTAAGTAAAATTAAAACAATCTAAGTTTCTACAGACAAATGCTGCATATAAGAACCATCTGTAACAAATGAATGTTGATAGAGGGAAAGCTTTGCCAGATAATTTGGACCATGGGAAATATTAACTAATTCAGGAAACAAATGAAACACATGTACCTGTCTGTTTTATTATTGTAGCTATTCGTGTTTTTGCAAACATGATAAAAGAATGTAAAGCATTGATTTCCAGTAACAAAAAAAAAAATCAGTTGATTCACACTTACCAACTGCATGATGATTACTAGCAGAGATATTCTGTAATTTGTATTTGAGACAGGTTAATGTTTATATGCTGTTACGTATCGGCTCATTTAAAGTAACATAAAGAAAAGAGCGACGACAACAAGCTTTGTAAATTTTAACAAAAATAATTTATTTCCCTAGAAAACACGGTGAAAAGGTAAAAATATGAAACAAGACTTACGATTTACGAAGAAGATCCAAAAATTTGTCCTAAAATTATGAAAAACACATAAGTCCTATGAATAAACAGTTCTAAATTGACGTAGTCTGAATCTCAATTCCGTTCCAAGATGGCAGATCATGACGTCAGAAGAAGGTTAACACAAATGTCCAGAATTTTCACTGTGAATCACAATTTGTATTGTTCTATTTCAATTTAGAAATAATTTCAGCAAAATATCTTTGTCCAAAGCCAGTTGTGTAGTTCTCCTGGGAAAATAATTATTCTTTAAAAGGTAGATGAAGTACAGCTATCACCAAAAACAAAACACATGTTGTTCTACAAATGTACGAACAAACAACTCTTTCCAGCACAGGAAGACGTTATGATGTGACTCTCTAAGATGTTAAAATATGACCCTCAACTATGACTGACTATTTCGCAGGTAACTGAGTATTTAAAGCAAACTAATACGTCACCCCATGTACAAGCATGAAGAAATCATGAAGATTTCTAAATCTAGCCACATCGCAGTATAGAATGTCAACAAGTATTATTAGTAATGACCGTGGTCACAGCCAATCATTTACATAGCTATTTCCGACTGTTTACTTAATATGACAAAACCGTCATGCAAAAATCGTGCTTACGCAAGTCACATTTACGTTTTAAATAAACATGATGTTTCTAACAAAACATCAGACCCTGCGAACATAATCATCATCATAATAATAATTATATTTAATGATACAAAAATGAAATAAAAATGAAATAGAAAGGATTAGAAGAAATTCAAATTTTAACACACGTGTAATTTAACTACAGGGTCGTAACACTTTCCCCCATAAAGAAAAAAGAAAGATTTATGCAATAAAGCTTTCTTTTTTATCAGATGTAAATTATACACGAGGTAAAAAAAATTACATAAGAAGAACTCTTATAATTTACAGAAAGGTGTATATGAAAATGACATTTCTATACACGGGAAAGTGCATCTGCAATTAAATTATCTTTTCCTTTAATGTGCCTGATGTCAAGATTGTACTCTTGCAAAAATAAACTCCATCTCAATAGTCTTTGATTTTTATTTTTCATCCTGTTGATGAAAGTAAGGGGGTTGTGATCACTAAACACAACAACCGGAGAAGGAGCTGAGCTGATATAAACTTCAAAATGCTGCAAGGCCAGTATTAAAGCTAAGCATTCCTTCTCGATTGTGAAGTAGTTCCTTTGGTGTTTATTTAATTTCTTAGAGAAATAACACACTGGGTGTTCTACACCATTTTTGTCATCTTGAAGCAAAACTGCTCCAACCCCAACACACTTGCATCCACAGATAGTTTGAATGGTTGACTGAAATCTGGAGCTGTTAAAACTGGTGCACTTTTATGTATGGCCTTTAATCTATCGAAAGCCTCTTGACATTTTTCAGTCCAAAGAAACTTGTTTTTCTTTCTCAACAAGTTTGTCAAAGGTTCAACAATATCAGAAAAATTAGAACAGAATTTGCGATAGTACCCAGCCATACCCAAAAATCGCATCAGCTGTTTTTTACTGACAGGCACAGGAAATTCAGAAATAGCCCTGACCTTAGTATCTATAGGTTTAACTTGACCATGTCCCACAATATGTCCTAGAAAAGTAACACAAGCACGGCAGAACTCACTTTTAAATAAATTAATAGTTAAATTTGCATCCGTGAGTCTGTCAAAGAACTTCTGAATCGTGGCTAGATGTTCTTTCCAGGTGCTGTTTAAAGCTATTGAAAGAGAAACTTCTTTCAAATGAAGAAACAGAACTTAATCTTCTTGATTATTTCTCTGATTTCAAGTATAAATTGTCAAAGGCTTGTGAGGTCGCAAGAGCAAATATGCACTCTACTCAATCAAAGATGAAATTAAGATATGATAAAAACCCAAGGGATAGGAGTTTTCAATCTGGTGACAGAGTCCTGGCTGTCTTGCCCATTCCACAAAATCCTCTTCAGGCAAAATATTATGGTCCATACACGGTTGAAAAGAAAATAAGTAATTTAAATTACATTATAAATACTCCTGATAGGTGAAAACCAAAACAACTGTGCCACATCAATATGTTAAAGGAGTATGTTGAAAGAAATAGCCAGGTAAATCATGCAATTAATTTAGTTGTACCTGTCCCACCAACTGAGGATTTGAATGAAGGAATTCAGTTGGATTCTACTGATCTTGGAACAACAAATCTTCGGAATTCGGAAGTTATGGAAAATCTAGACCAGAAACTTTCTCATTTACAAGAACAAGAAAAAAGTGAACTTAAACAATTATTGTCTGAATATGAACACTTGTTTCCAGACATACCTACAAGGACAAACAAAATTTTTCACGACGTTGAAATAGTAGATTCAAAACCCATGAAACAACACCCATACAGGATGAATCCTTTCAAACAAGAATACTTGAAAAAAGAGATTCAGTATTTACTGGAAAATGATTTTATAGAGCCCAGCAAGAGTGATTGGAGTTCACCGTGCATTCTTGTTCCGAAACCGGATAAAACTTTCCGAATGTGTACGGATTATAGGAAGGTGAACAGTGTGACAAAAACAAACTCATTTCCATTGCCAAGAATCGACGATTGTATCGACAAAATTGGAAATACCAAATATGTCACTAAATTCGATCTTCTGAAGGGTTTTTGGCAAATTCCACTAACGGAAAGAGCAAAAGAAATTTCGGCACAGTATGTCCAGATACCAGTTCAAAGGGACTGAACCCTAGAGATTCCTGAACGGACTCTCTAACTGCAAACAAAAGTAAATGAATGCCTTCATCCCAGTCTTTACCTGTGTCAAAACAATATGACTTCATCATGTTTTTCAGAGTTTGATGAAATCGCTCCAAAGGGTCGTAACAATGCATATAAATATTAATGAGACAATTATAGGCAATATATGAAATTTTTGGTAACAGGCTTATTTGGCCCAAATTGTGGGCTAATTTAGAACAAATGACAGGTTGATTTGGATCATGTGAAATATTATTACATTTCATCTTGGATTTAAATTTGAAATTTACATTTGCTGAAAATATGATATTTCTCATTATTTCCTAGATACACTGAGCACTTCAAATCTGCATTTAAGGAAAAAAAATCCCGACTTTACATGAGATAATGGCATTGCTACATACATGTATAATGTAATGAAACATTTTAAGGCTCTTCATAATTTAATAGTGAAATACTTTCAAAGCAGCTCAATCAAAGCCTTTGTGATTAATACCGCTATAATTAAACATCATATTATCACTTTTTAATACTGTTTGATCAGTGTGCCCCTAATTCGTTTAATTGAAAAACTAATAAAGGAATCATCAAGCCATGAACTGGCAAAAACTGTTTGATCATTGATGCTATAATTAAAGCCTTTTTGATACTATTTACCAATTTACTGTATTTAAAACCATTCCAGAACATAAATATAATCCTGACATGAAATAAATTTGTGATCTTTAATTACATGGAAGTGTTATTACATTTTATAGTCATTAATAAAATGTCTATTCAGAAATAAATAATTAATGGATTTAGTATGTGTTTTAAATATTTTCAGATGTTTTAAAGGTTACAATGAATACAAGGTGGTGTACTGGTTCAAGGTTTTACTAAAAAAAACAGAGAAATAAAAGAGAAAGAGATATACCATATAAATGCATGCACCAACAAGAAAAGACCAATCCTTTTATTAACTTCTTAATTAAATCTACAACAAACTGCAAAGATTTAATCCAGTATAGGCCCATCCCAAAACACAGAAAAAGGGGTTTTACATACACAAACAACAACTGTACCTAAATATGCACATCATAAAAGAGATAAAAAGAACAAGCAAAACCACTCAAACAACCTCCATGGCAGATGTCAATGACAATTAGAAACTAGGCACACAAAAGGAAAAAAAAAGGGAAGCTGGCCCAACATGTCAAAATGCCTGAAGGGAAAGGAGTACAAGCATAACCTAAATTGGACAAATTTTTGGGCAGAAAAAAAAAAAAAACACTTAGAAGAAAAGAAAAAGAGGCTACAATTCCAAACTCTTTTCTCAAAATGCTTGTTAGTTCTTTGGGCAAATACATTAACATCAGAAAAAGGCAGGGCAGGGATAATAACACATAAAAGCCATTAGATCTAATGTGGGGCGTCCATAAGCTCGCACTTGTTCTATGTGCTGGGATGGGTTTACCTGCCACATTCCCAGTGTTTGGGTTTTTTTGGACTCAAAAAGTGTGGTTTGAGGTGGGGGGGAGGCAGTGTGTGTAACCAACATAAGCCATATCGTCCACCTGAGTATAAGCTATCTTTTCAAATAAGTCTATAAAAAAATCCTTCAAAATTCAAATCTAAATAGAAAAAAATAATTTGCCTGTTTTTTTCAAAGCATTTAATACACTTACAAAGATATATTTGGTAGACTTAGCATTGTCAAATATTAATGCCATATGCATACACATGTACACTCACATAAACACAACCACACTGACATTAAATAGAACATACTTCAAATTTTCTGTCTTTAAAATCCATTGGATGGCAAATTATATCCTTAATTTGATGAAGTCTTTGTTGTTCTCAATAATTCAGTAGGGGATTTAAAGGTAATGCAAGTGTCATTAGTGTTCATCTTTGCACTCAGCTGAGACTAGATGGTACAGTTGTCCAAACTTTCCTACTGGATTCCCTGAACCAATCCTGGTCAGGACCGAGTTGTTCATGATGATCATAACATTAGCATTGTCAAAACTGTATCTTATGTGATGTGACCATCAGATATGGTTGTCTCTATATAAAAATAAACATATATCACATTTTGGACTTGCCATTTCATTTGGGGAAGGAAGAGAACATAATATTTTCAAATTTAATGGGTGTCTTTACAAGTAATACAGCACTAATAAATGCCTCTGCCCAGTTCAGATGTTAATGTTTTATCAACACAAATCAACTTGCAAACACGATTGTGTGCTTATTACTGTCTTTCAGTCAATCTATAGCTTGGCTAAAATCACCCTGAAAAGCAAGAGCAAATTAATAGCATTTTAACAAACTTAAGATAATGAATAATAGTAAAGATTACTATTCAATATGCTCCTATTTCAACAGACATCAGCTTCAGAATGACTAATGTCAACATGATGTTTGCAGTATGTGCAAAGAATGAAATGCTCCACCATGCTGCTGTGCTTGACAAAGGAAAACCCCATAAACCTGGAGTTTTGAAAGTTATTTTAGCTGGACTTTACTTGCTTTGCTGATTAGTGTATTGCTTTCTGAATCACTCTTCAAATATGAATCAACAACAACTGAAATAATCATGTTTTGCATTCTATATATGGAGTAAAAATCTGACTTCATAGAAATGTTGTCAATGATCACAAACTTTAATACAGTTGGCTTCAACATTCTCATTCAATGCAGTGATGTGCAATAACATCTGTTCTTCAGCACGTCTCTTTGATGTACTAAACTCCAGACAAATTGGGTTGCTCTACTTTGTGTAATTTATAGATGCAAATTAGCTAAAAAGGAATGTCAAACAGCAGAATTTTACATGGGCATATCACCCTAGCTATTGTCAGTCACTTAAGTCATCTCCTAAAGGAGGTTGTATATGTCTGACCATCCTACCTTTTAACTGTCTCTACTGTATGCCCCAAGGAGAGGTTTTGCAAAGCTTGGAGCAGGACTGTATAGATTACAGGCATATACCACAGTGGTCAAGATATGGAGGGTTGTTGTTGAATAAAAATTAGGGGTTAAGGTTCCTGAAAATTGTGTTTTTCAAAACACAACCATGCAGAGGGAATGGGAGTCCAAAATTGTGTTTTTCATATGCCACGACATGTTATTGCAGGTATGGACAGGACTGTGGAGTATCCACAAATAAAGAGATTTTACTCAAAAGATACAAATTCATTGATATCAGTACATAATACTACTGTGTTACTTGTCAGTAACTCTTTTACAACATTTTTGGGTGGGTGGGTAAATACATCATGAGAAAAGCATGCTTTGCATGAGAAATCTATAAAACCAATGGGTAAATTTATATGCATTACTATTTGATAGTGTCAGAACTGTCATACTCATGCTACTGGCCTGATTTATGAAAGCTTTGAACATGTTTTTCTGATATATAAAATCAAATAATAATAATAATAATAACTTTATATTTTTTTATTGTCAACAATGAAAAGTTATTTTGGTTCGAAAAAATCGAAATGATATTCTGATTTCGGCTAAAAGTTTACTAATAACTATCTGATGTAAATTTAAGAGATGAAAATCAACCTTTTATAACCACTTATGACGTTTGCGAAAACAATAGTAACTACAAAAATAAATCAAGTATGCGTGTTCAATTACTTTTCATATGATATTTCACATAGTCCGGTTCCGCCATGGTCCGAATCGGCCAGCATCTGACATTCTTGACAGTTTATGATAGTAGGCATGTTCCTTCTCCAATAATTTTTAACTGCTTTAAGGTATTAAAATGTAATTTGAACCACCGTGTTCGTCTTGAACAGACCTTTCCAGTGGTTATAATATTTGCCATCTTTATTTATATATTTTTTTTAAAAAAACAACAAAAAAAAAACATGGCTTGTCATGTCATTGTTACCCTTTCAATGACATTAGTCCACCGCAGATCGAATTATCTCCCATACGAATAAAAAAAGGACTCGTCATCGTCTATTAAAGAAGAAATGTCACAAATCTTTACCCTTTCTAGTGCAGATCGTAAAATTAAAGCTATTTCGTACGAGGGCATTTTGCGTTATGTGAAAAGAGAGATACAGGGATCTATTTTCCTAAACAAAGTGCTGCATTTCCTTCCCAGCGTCAACGTGCTTCCTCAAACTCACAATTCAACGATGAACTTCAAGAGATTCCAAATGGAATAAAACGCATACTAATACAAAAACTGCACCTACCGGTCTGTAACTTGTGTTAAGCAAGAAACCATGCGGGCATTGAAAAAAAAAAAACATATTAAAACAAACACAAAAATAACAGCAACAAGGATATTTCTGCTACAACTACTACTGCTACCGGTAGGAGGGTCTTACATGAGCACTCATTTCAAATCAAATTTAAGATACGATAATATTTATTTTAACGTCTGCATGACTTAAAACAATAATTCAACGTAAGCTATAATAACCTTTATATCGACATTACACAAAACAAATGAGTCAATGCAACATGCATGGTTTGTATAAAACACAGAATAGATACAATTGGACAAAACACACGTCGCAAACTTAAAATGCAATGATTCAAAGTGAAAATAATAACTGGATAAACTAAAACAACAATATTAGATAATCTCAATAAAACAGAACTACAAAAAAAAAATCATTGGTAAAAAAAGTTATGTTTAAATTAAATAAAGAAGCACCAAATTAGGATTAAAAAGCATTTTGCGATGAAGCTTACACCTTACTTAAATAGAAAGGAGATAACAGCAGGGCACTTGATAGTACATAAGACATGGACAGACAAACAAACAAAAAAATGTTAACACACGCATTTGATTTCGTCATCGTGGCGGGTGGTGGTACCATTATTTATAGATATTACACACTTTACCATTCTGGATAGTATTAAAGTGCTAAATGAATTAAAATTTAATTGCTCTCTAAAGTGATTTGGTAGCTCATTCCATACAATGTCAGCTGCATATCTAAACGATTTTTTGGCAAATGTTGCGTTTTTAATTCTTGGTACATCTGTGTGTGTGTGTGTGTGTGTGTGTGTGTGTGTGTGTGTGTGAGAGAGAGAGAGAGAGAGAGAGAGAGAGAGAGAGAGAGAGAGAGAGATTTGGATTTTTAACGTAGCTTTAATAATTTTTCAGTCATATATCGCTACGATGTCTGCATTGTGGCAGTATCATGCCGCAGACATGTAGCATGATGTCTCACCCAGTCACATTTTCCTGACACCAGGCCGACCAGTCCTAACACTAACCTCTTAATGCTGAGCGCATAGCGAGGCAGCTGCTAGTACCATTTGTTACGTATATGTAATTAAATTACTTGTGTGTTAGTTTTAAATTCTCTTTTACTTTATTTTTATTTCATTACATTTTGTTGTAAGGATAATATTTTTACTGGATTTGACATTTTTCTAGAAAAATTCAGTTCAGTTCTTTTAGCCTGATTAGAACGCAAAATGATTGCTATATTGTATTTTAGCTAACCTAGTTCTTGACCTTGGTTCTGAATTTGTAAACATTAAGTGAAAATGATTAGTCATTACCAAGGTCATGTTCAGCCCACGTGTTAGCTCTGTTGTAAACAGTTTTATTTTTAAATTCATTTCCAGTGTGGGAATCAGATTCTTAGATAGTGCTATTCTAGCCTACGTGCTAACTGACTTGTAGTGAGTGATCACGTGACCCATCACGCGGGTCTGAAATGACGTTTTAGTTGGGTTTAATTCTCAATCTGAGTGTTTTCTAGTTTAGTCGTAAATTATACCTTCAGGCCGAAAGGCATTCCTGTTGTTGCCATTTGAATTGAGTTGTTTTTTTTGGGGGGGGGGGTTGTTTAAAGTAATTTATTCACCCTGGAAAATACTCATCTTCATCGAAATTCTTGGACAAAGACATTTACGAAAAATTATTCGGAATTCAAAAAGCCGGAATTATATTCTTGGTGACTCAACAAGGAACTGTTGACACAGCAACACAAACTGGTTATAGAGGACGTCATCGCCTCCATATTGGAACTTCATCGAGATTCGAACTTGGATTCAATTAGAATTTTTTAGTAATAGGACTTATATTTTTCAATTCTATGATTAATTTTTGGATTATATTCACAAACCGTAAGTCCTATTTCATATTTTTACCTTGTTTTCTAGGGAAATAAATTATTTTGTTAAATTTACAAAGCTTGTTGATTTCACTCTTTTCTTTTGTTACTTTTGTACGAGCCTACACGTAACACATTTTTGTAAGTCTTTGGAATGACTCGGCCGGGGTTCGAACCTGCGACCTCCCACATCCGAGGTGGACGCTCTAACCACTAGACCACCGAAGCGGTCCTTGGGACATCTAAAATATTCGAATATCTAAACTTATATTTATTGTGTTTGAAACAGTAAATCATCCAAATATTTGGGACCACGCTTATTCAGAATTTAGAAAGTCTCTAGAGCGTAACGAGAAGTCTGCCCACCATAAGGGTTAGCATTTTGCCATAAGTGTTTATGTTAGCTGCTAGTGAAGTCATCATACACAAAAACACTCTTGTATTTTGTTTCCAAACTTAGTGGTGTTCATGTCGCTGCAGAAATGCCAGCCTAATGGACAGAAATAGAAATTGGAGCGAATAAATGTATGTAAGATTGTCAGTTTGCCGAGTCTAGTTAGCTTCTGACCAATACGTTTGATGACAGACAGTTGCCTGGAAGCTTTTCTATATAGATTATTTACATGTGAATCGAATTGCAGTTGATAGTCAGTGTCAGTTCCGAGTAGTTCAACAGCTTATTCACAGTTTATGACAGCACTGTTTATGTTTAGTACAGGCTTCATGATGAATGACTTTTTACCCACAGCTAGTGCTTGAAAATTTCAGAGCTGGCTTGCATTATGTTAGCAGTGATCACCAGTCAATCAGAATTTTGGACTCAGGAGTGTTAATCAGTGTCGAAATCCGGTGAGGTAAAGGACAACACGCTATCGTCGGCATGGTTATATAATGAGCCATATGTAATAAAATAGAAGATATCATTGATAAAAACATTAAAATGTAATGGACGAAGGAATTGACCCCTGATGAACCCCTTTTTGAATTTCAGCCCAACTACTCAAGAAACCCTCCAACTTAATTTGCTGCTTCGATTCGACAGAAATTCAGTAAGAGCCCTACTGAGTCATCTGGCATAACATAGCCTTTAATTTGGAGATAAGAATATCATGAGGGAGATAGTCAAGAGGATAAATCCATCAAAACAGCAGCTACATATTTGTTTTCATCAACAGCCTTCTTCCAGTCTTCAAGCAAACGTAACACAGTGGTTTAGCATCCGTGACCTTTACGAAAAGCGCCGAAATGTTTGTTAAAAATGTTCTCAAAAAATTATGCTAACTGGGTCTAAGTTATTTTCTCAAACAGTTTGGATGTGATGGGTAAAATGCTAACAGGTCCATAGTTACTTTTATCATATCAAGCATCTTCGCTAGCCAAGGTTCCGATATGAAAAGCCTATCTACACCTTGGTGGATCGAACAGATATATTGGTGCTCTGTCCTAGCTACAACTATTGGATTTCATGAGTTGCCACCCTTAGTATATAATGCCAACTAACCAATAGCGTGGTGCATTGTACGTCAACCGTAAATGGTGGGAGCAGTGGACCTAAAAAGGTTACTCTGGAAGTTTAACATCAAAAGTATAATTTTGTACCATAGAGAAGCCATTACAGGTGCATTTGAGTGAAATGTATTTGTGCAAACATGGGCCGGCAATGGAAAATTGCTTATTTATCAGTCCATTCAAGTTGTTTTCTCCCCTTGTCTCGATCATGTGGGATCAGTGTTCAAATTTGAACAACTTAATTTTGATTAGATGCGGTGGCTTGCCGCCGCATCCAATCAAATTGACAGACCCGAAGCAAAGGAATCGGCTCGATACGCCAAGGTGAAGATAGGGTTATTATATCGAAACCTTGGCTATCGAAGATACGTGTCAAGAGGATTGTTCGTTTTAAAATTCGGAATGACTTGAGCTTCCTTGAGACGATCAGGACAAAATATTAGATTGTACAGTTTTATTAATAAGATCTTTAATAAGGCCCACAAGGATTGGTCACCCAGCTTTAAACATTTAGCCTTTTTTAAATTTAAACTTTTATCATTTTATACTTTTCCTCATAGTTAATTTATTTCAATTAAAAATTATATCCATGTTACTAGAATCCTTAATATCCTTGATACTCTGATGGCTTAAAGTGGGGGGAAAGGAACATATTTGCAAAAAATATATAATGTTACATTTACCCACCCAAAATATTAAAGATATCACATATTTCTCTGTCATTGTTTACAATTGTACCCTCGGCAAGAATGGTCTTATCTTGACCTTCCGAACATTTATTAGAAAATTATGGCTGGACAGTTGACCAGAAGTTCTTAGTTTTACTGCGCCCTGCACATCTTTCTAACAAGTAAGTTCTCAGAGATTGGTTCTTTAATCTGTTTACCAACTTTTTCTGCTTACTATTGTTTTCATAGGCTTTGCGTGATCTTTACCGAGTGAGCTTTGTAAACAACATATGTTTAACTCTTCTTTAATGTAAACTTATTTTTCCCAAGGCCCATCACTTAATGCAGGTTAAAAAAAAGATGCAGGCAAAGAAAAACATTTCTTTTCAGAACTGAAAACAAATCGACAAGTTAGAACATAAACTATTCATTATATGCTCCTAAGAGTGATACAATGAGAAAACATTTGTCACAAAAATTACCTGGTCACGCTTAGGTTTATCTGCATATGTAAATTATGGGGAAATTAATGTTTACACGCAAAACATAACTGTGTCGGTAAGTGTGTATTTGCCAGCCACTCACCTATACAGGTGTATTATTTAGTTCTGCATACAATTTCAGATTAGAATTTGTACGGGTGAACTGATTTCTTTGAGATGATTTTGAAATTAGAACTTGAATTGTTATATCTTTTATCATATGTATGTATGTATGTATGTATGTATGTATGTATGTATGTATGTATGCATGTATGTATGCATGTATGTATGTATGTATGTATGTATGTATGTATGTATGAATTGTGTGTATAATTTTTTATGATTATATATTGTAAGAGTCTTTTTGTAAGCAACATTACATTATTTCAAGATTGTGGGTTGCACTTTAGGAAAGGGTAGACATGTTTTCGTGACCTTTTGACCTTAGACGTTTTTAGAAGTTATCTTGTTGACGAATTTGATGGGAAATGTCCCTTGTTGACGAATTTGATGGGAAATGTCCCTCATCCTGGTTCTCTTACTGCGTCTTATTTTTATACAAAGACAGTGATAAACATAGTTAATTATTCCGATCTTAACATCTGTAGTGGAATCAGTCATTCAGTTTTTTTTTAATTATTATTTGAGAAGATTTATTTATTTCGATTGTTCTTTGGAATTACAAAGTGCACATTGACTTTGGAATAAAAACCATTATTTTAGGGTTATTGCAACTTCATTTAAAGACATTCTGGATTATATCATTCCGATACATCAAGACTGTTTACACATCAGATTCAAGGCTACTGGCACATCAGCACATTCAAGTTTGGACTTCATTTGGATCACTACTGGAATTCATTTGGAATACTCTATACTTTTAGACTTGTGATAGAATTTTTAGGACTATTTGGGATTTCATTAAAAACTGTAAGGTCCTTTTTTAATTTTTACTTGTATTGTAGGGTGTTAAATTATTTGTTGAATATTGCAAAATTTCTTGGTTTTCGCTGTTTTCTGTTACTTAGTTTAAGACCACAGAGTCTTATGTATGTATGTATGTATGTATGCATGTATGTATGTATGTATGTATGTATGTATGTATGTATGTATGTATGTATGTATGTAACTGGCTAATCATTCGTTCTGAGGACTATTTGCCAGCTTCGACTTCCCATAATCAAACAAGCACAGAAATCTAAGAAATCCTTAAAATGGAGAGTTATAAACAATTGCTCATACTCCAAATTTATTACACTATCCTTCGTAATCTTAACATGTTGTGTACTACTATTGTCTGGCGCTAAGATGCGACTCTTGTGCCTGTGTCACAGCGCACGGCGCCTTACGTTTTTACTTGGGGGCCAAACTTCACACGTTCCGGTGTATTCTCAAAACCTCTCACTTGGCATTATGGGATTGCGGCTGTGTGTAAGATTTACTTGCCTCCGAAACTGAAAAGCGAGACAACTTATCAATCTACGCACCTCGAAACATACAGGCGTGTCCTCATGCTATTCAGCGTAGGGATAATATCCAAAATTGGATAGTAAATCGCCAGATAGCAGAGTCGCTTATTTAGCGACTATGGTGCAGAGTGCCTGGGCTAATTGGGCAATATTGGCACGAACAGAGCACAAAACTATCTCGAAATCTGTCATCAATGCGCTTACTCAAGTTACCTTCGAGTTTCATCGATAGCTAACTCACAATCTGATTGATATATTGATTTGCGCTAAACTTTGGATGTCATGCGTTCCTCTTTGAAGAACCGCCATCATCCTTCCCGAAAATCTCGTTGAAAGATTGTTCAATCAACGCAAACTCTGCAGACATATCTCTATCCTCAGTAATTTGTCTTCGCCTTAAATCAGGTGGTGTTACAAGCCATTCTTCATCTGTCATTCTATACGCCATGCTAAAAAAAAAAATTATACAAGTACCTTCTTCCAATTCGACCGTTGGCACCAATTACTATGTGACATGTAAAGAGGCTTGCGTTTACTCAGAGATTGATACCGACGCCTGGTCAATCTTCTCGAGCCTTAGCGCTTGTCTGTACGAAGAAGTTAAAAATAACGATTCCTTTTAACGTCTTTAATATTGCTAGAGTCGTGGAAAGCCTTCTTCAGACACTTCTCTAGTATACTTTCTCTGAGGACGATACGCATCAGAATCCCGAATCAGCTCGTCTTTAGTTTTGATATACCCGGTACCACGTGACCTATCATGTTTCCCAACGAGTCTATTCAAAAGTGGACAATTCTTAATACAGGGTTACAGAATCCGGTGCTTGTATTGGAATGTGTTTAATATTATACCTCGAACATCGCTACATGTAGCATGTATGTATTTGTAGGTTTAACGCCATTTTTCATTACAGGATAGGCTATACATGGCGGCCAGTATAATTGGTGGAGGAAGAACTCTGGAAAACAAGCTTTCTTACGTACCGACGTTAGCCGAGCATGAGACTCGAACTCACGCAGATATAGGTGAGATGGCAGCGATCTGGAACGGTGAGCGCTAGTAGTATAGTGGGGCACCCTAAGACAATGGGAATTAGCATTACGGGACCCTACTTTGTACCCTACGGACAAGATTTCTAAGGACAACGGACAAATGGGGTTTGTACCCTACGGACAATGGGAATTAGCATTACGGGACCCTATTTTGTACCCTACGGACAAATGGGGTTTGTACCCTACGGACAATGGGAATTAGCATTACGGGACCCTACTTTGTACCCTACGGACAAATGGGGTTTGTACTCCATATACTAATACAAGCCCGAGATTTATATATAAAGCATTGCCTAGACCTGAAATTATGTTGGCGGTGTTCATAAATTTGTGTAATTATAATGATACTATAAATAGCTATAACCGAGGCAAAGACTAACGCCAAAATGGATGTGACTAAAAGTAACGCTAAAATTACGAAATTGTCCTAGAATTCAACGGAGACTAAACATATCCCGGAACATTAGATTCCATAGGTTCAGACTAAAAGTAGTACTAAAATGACGACATTGTCCCGGCAAGATTTATAGCCTCACGTAGACTTCTATGTTAAATTTGGTCGTTTTCACTATAGCCTCAAGATTTATAGCCTCACGGGACCCTACTTTGTACCCTATGGACAAGGGGAATTGAATATGGGGAAATATTGGGCCTGTATAGCGACAAAAAAATATTGGGCCTGTCTAGCGACAAAAAAATATTGGGCCTGTCTAGCGACAAAAATATTGGGCCTGTATAGCAACAAGAGGAATCGAACAGGTAGGGTCTATTTTTAGCTACAATCTTTGGTCAATTTCTGTTTAAAAACCCTTGTATATATTTATAGCTACAACCTGTGGAAAACCCAAGTCTATATTTATAGCCTCAAAATTTCTAGCTTCAGTGACGTCACTGAACTGGCTGACCAGAATACTCGATACTGTGTAACGTCACTGAACTGGCTGACCTGAAGACTCGATACTGTGTGACGTCACTGAACTGGCTGACCTGAATACGCGATACTGTAGGTAGGTAGATGAAATGAATTGGATAGGGATAAAGGGAGTTTTATAGGGACAAAGACCAATACACACACAAAAGAAAGGGAGAAAGAAAAAAATCCAAATATCTCCCATCCACACCAACGAACGAGAATGCATAAAACAGACACATAGACTATCCACACCAATGAATGAGTATAATATTTATTTTTATTCTGATTCTGATTGAAGATTATAATATTTATTTTTATTTTTTATTCTGATTCAGAAATATTTTATTTTTATTTTGATTCTGATTCAGAACTATCTTTATTTTTATTTTGATTCTGATTCAAGATTATAATATTTACATTTTTATTTTTGATTCATGCATAAAACAGACACGTGGACTATTCACACCAACGAATGCGAATGCATAAAACATACCATTTCTACTATCCACATCAACGAACGAGAATGCATAAAACATACCCAAAGACTATCAACACCAACGAATGCGAATGCATAAAACAGACACATACCTACTATCCACACAGACGGGAAGAGAAGAAAAGCATAGACCATATCTACTATTCACACCAACGTACGCGAACGCATACAAAACACACGCCATATCTACTATCCACACCAACGTACGCGAACGCATGCAAAACACACACCATATCTGCTATCCACACAAACGCTAGGCGAACGCATAAAACACCACACAGACTATCCACACCAACGAATGAGAATGCATAAAACAGATACATACCTACTATCCACATAGACGGGAAGAAAAGAAAAGCACAGACCATATCTACTATCCACACCAACGCACGCGAACGCATACAAAACACACACTATATCTGCTATCCACACAAACGCTAGGCGAACGCATAAAACACCACATTATCTACTATCCGCACAAACGCTAGGCGAATCCATAAAACACCACATAGACTATCCACACCAACGAACGTGAATGCATAAAACAGACACATACCTACTATCCACACAGACGGGAAGAGAAGAAAAGCACAGACCATATCTACTATCCACACCAACGTACGCGAACGCATACAAAACACACACCATATCTACTATCCACACCAACGAATGCGAATGCATAAAACACACTATACTATCCACACTAACGAATGAGAATGCATAAAACAGACACACACCTACTATCCACACAGATGGGAAGAGAAGAAAAGCACAGACCATATCTACTATTCACACCAACGTACGCGAACGAATACAAACACACACCATATCTACTATCCACACCAACGAACGAGAATGCATAAAAGACACTATACTATCCACACCAACGTACGCGAATGCATAAAGCAGGCACATACCTACTATCCACACAAACGGGAAGCGAAGAAAAGCACTGACCATATCTACTATCCACACCAACGTACGCGAACGCATACAAAACACACCATATCTACTATCCACAGAAACACTAGGCGAACGCATAAAAGACGGGAAGAGAAGAAAAGCACAGACAATATCTACTATTCACACCAACGTACGCGAACGCATACAAAAAAACACACCATATCTACTATCCACACCAACGTACGCGAACGCATACAAAACACACCATAATTACTATCCACACAAACGCTAGGCGAACGCATAAAAGACGGGAAGAGAAGAAAAGCACAGACCATATCTACTATTCACACCAACGTACGCGAACGCATACAAGAAACACACCATATCTACTATCCACACCAACGAATGCGAATGCATGAAACACACTATACTATCCACACCAACGTACGCGAATACATAAAACAGACCCATACTTATTATCCACACAGACGGGAAGCACAGACCATATCTACTATCCACACCAACGTACGCGAGCGTATACAAATCACACACCACATCTACTATCCACACCAACGAATGCGAATGCATAAAACATGATTTCTACCAAATCATTGACAGGAGCAAGTCCAGAAGTAGGCCTTGGCCGTGGCAAAGGTTTAAGGCAGTTAAAG
This sequence comes from Megalonaias nervosa, assembly GCA_016617855.1. Taxonomy (NCBI): domain Eukaryota; kingdom Metazoa; phylum Mollusca; class Bivalvia; order Unionida; family Unionidae; genus Megalonaias; species Megalonaias nervosa. The sequence goes on from JAECUM010040825.1 coordinate 33,940, forward strand.
TGGATTGCTTCTCGTTCCTGAGTTTGTTTTTGGAAAAAAAACAATCACCCAAAGGCCCTTTTCAGGGCCCTTAACTTCTTTCGAAAAGAGATAATATTCATTTTGCCAAAATCAATTAAAACTCAAAATCCCTTTTATTTTTTTTAACCCTATGATGTACGTGTTTGAGTGCACGAGTGTAGGTCCTTATTATTCTAAATAATCAAAACCAAGAGACACTTACGTTTTTTCAGTCTGGTCTATTCTGGCACAAATTTTTACAATTCAATGTCACAACACAACACAACACAACACTTTTTAAAAAGTTCATAGACTTCTTATGTCTCTTTTTTCTTCACTCTCTCTGTTTTTTTTTAATTTCGTCACTGTCACAGTTTTTTCCTCCTCTTCTTCCTCACTTTTTTTCTCGTCTTCTTTTCTTTTCTCTCTTCTCTTTCTGAACGTGTCTGGGTTCTTCTTTTGCCAAGGGTACCTCTTTTTCTTCTTCCTCCTCCTGCTCCTGTTGTTTCTTAGGGCAGTCTGAAGACCAATGTCCTTTCTCTTGACAATGATAACAGGTATCCTGACTTTTGTCTCTTTTGACACTGGTCTTGCTTTTTTGACGGTCAGGACATTCTGTACCCCAATGCCCTTTCTTCTGACAGATATAGCAAGTATCTTGACTTTTATCCCGAAAGGAGGGAGAGTAGTCCGTCGGCTTGTCTGAAGAAAACTTTCTTATCACATCTCGCAAAGCTCTAATTAGAAGTTCGATCTGTGTGGGTTCTTTCATCGTGCTGATCGGCTTGAGAGTGAAATGGATACTGAGAGGGAAGTCACCAGCCCTTTATATATACACTGAGCCTGACATGGATATATAGGGGTCCATGGCGTTTCAAATGTAGTCATTTGACCTTTTCCAGTCAAGATGAAACGATCGCATCATTTCGTAAAGAAAGGAGAAGAAAGTAAGAGGCAGAAACGTGATTTATCGCCTCGCACAGTAGCTGAAGTCCTGGCTCAAATTCATGTCAGCGATTTTGAAGATGAGATGAGTGAGCCAGAATCTAGGCCTAGAGAGTCTACACCAAGTCAAAGTCCATCACCACCAGTAAACCCTGAAAATTACTACCACATTCGAGAGACGGACAAACGCTCCTCTAGAAAATTTAGGACCACAGCCTACACGTACGAGGTGAAGTTTAAAGATTTCAAGTCCAACGTACCGCTGGAGAATGCAGAGGGGTTCATCACCGATGTGTGGGATTCTTTGTTAACCACACTGAAACGGCAATGTGAAGCCAAAGAAGACGATTGCTTGATACTTTCCGTTCATCACGACAGTTTGAAGTCACCCGTTTGGATCGAGTTTAGCAGCCCGGCAGAATTGACGCCTTCCAAAGTCATGGACAAGATTCAACACGGGCAACAATCCAACGACAAGTTTCACATCACCGACGGGAAAGCGACACTGTTCATGACCCACGTTTCTCTTCCCCAAAGGACAGGACGCAAAAAGGTGTTATTGGTGGACGACCTTCGCATCACCAAAACAAGCCTCGTCCGAATTAACAACTCTCAAGACCAGATGTGTTTAGCCCGTGCCATCGTGGTGAGCCAAACGTATGCCGACAAGAACGACACGGCAGAATGGAAAAGAGCCTGGCAAAAATCTAGCCGAGCCAAACAACGAAGAGAAGCAGGACTGCTGTTACAGCAAGCGGGGCGATCCAAAGACAGGCCCTGCGGCATTCATGAAATGCAAAAATTACAAGACGTCTTGGCTCCACGCTACACCTGGAAAGTGCACCCTCAAGAAGTGCGCGGACCTCTGTTGTTTCGAGGCAAAGATTTCAAAGACGGAAAATGCATTCACGTCTATCATCACGATGAACATTTCGATGCCATCGCCAGTATCACTGCATTCCAGGGATACAGATATTACTGTGAGAAATATGACTATGGCTATAACAATCGAGAGCAACACAAGCATTGTGGATCGAAATGCTCAGGATGTTTAGCCTCTAAACTCTGTCTTGACGAAGGACAAGAACGAGTGCATTGCCCAGCTTGTCAGCGCACTTTTCTCAGTCCTACCTGTTACCAACAACATCTGAAAACGCAAGGTTCACAGCAGAAAAGTGCTTGTCAACTCCTGAGATTGTGCCCTACTTGTGGACAAGGCATACGTACCAATAATGCCAAGGCTCACGTCTGTTCAGGAAAAAAACGATGTCACATTTGACACCAAATCGTGGACTTGGAACACCAATGCTACATTCAGAAATACCAACCCCAACAGGAAGAAGATGACCACAAGAAGAAAGGGAATTTAATCTTTATCGATTTCGAATGCATGCAAGAGACTGGCATTCACATTCCTAATTTCTGCGTGGCTCATCGAGCGTGCGAGAAGTGCATCCAAGAACCTATCTTTACTCATTGCCCTCACTGTAGCAAGATTCCTGGAGGACGTGAAAAAATCTTTCGTGGACCAAATACTCTGACCGATTTCGCCCAACGGATCTTAGACCCTATCGACGAAACGCGGAACCAAGAAGACATCGAACGTTACGGAGATTGTCATCGCTATGCCACGGTGATGGCTCACAATTTCTCGGGATACGATGGACAATTTCATCTCAGATACTATACGGAACAAGGCACCGAACGTCCTAAAGTGACTTTGAACGGAGCCAAAATCATTTCCATGCAAGTGGGACAAGTGTAGTTTAAAGATTCGATGAGTTACTTGGCCATGCCTTTGAGTCGAATGCCTAAAACGTTTGGAATGACAGAAATGACCAAAGCCTATTTTCCACACTTTTTCAATACCGAAACCAATCAACACGCCGTTCTACCCCATTTGCCTGAGGCTCACTACTATGACCCCGACAACATGCGTACCGAACAACGAGAAGCTTTCTACGCATTGTACCAGACTCACGCCTCGGACCCCTTCGACTTTCAGGAAGAAATGTTAAAATAATGTCGTTCCGACGTGGACATTTTACGGCGTTGCTGTGGAAAATTTCGAGAATTATTCATGGAACACGGAGGGATCGATGCTTTGAAAGAAGCATGCACCATTGCCAAATCGTGTTCTTTAGTGTACCGCCAGCGATTCATGCCCGAAAACACCCTAGCTGTCATCAGTCCTCAAACGACCAATTTTGTGAAACGTCAATACTCGGTCAAAGCCCTACACTGGCTACATTACTTGTGCGACAAGGAAGACAAATGGATCCAACATGCTCGCAACGGAGGAGGCGAAAGGACCATCGGAAGGTATTCGGTGGATGGCTGGGACTTAGAAAACCCCAAGATCGTGTACGAGTTTAACGGGTGCTTATTTCACGGATGTCCCATCTGTTACCCTGAACGTAACACGACAAATCAGTTTTTACAACGGACCATGGAAGACTTGTAGCAGGCCACTTGTCAGCGACGCTTGAAGTTAGAAGAGCAAGGATACCAAGTTGTAGAAATGTGGGAACACGAGTACGATCACCGTTTGAAAACCGATCCCGAGTTTAAACGTCTCGTGGAAAGTTACAAGCTGGTGGACCCACTGAACCCAAGGGACAGTTTGTACGGAGGACGGACGAATGCCACCTGTTTGCTGTACCAAGCCTCCGAAGAGAAAGGAGAAGAAATCAAATACTTGGACGTGTGTTCTCTGTATCCCTACGTGTGCAAATATTGTCACTTTTTCGCAGGGCACCCGCAATTGCTGACGGAACACATTGACCTGGACAATATTCGCCAATACGAGGGATTGATCAAATGTAAAGTTTTGCCTCCCACGGACTTGTACCATCCCGTTTTACCACATCATTGCCAAGGAAAACTGATGTTTCCCTTGTGCCGTACTTGTGCCTAAACGTGAAACCAAGACCGACCTTATCAGCACACTCAGGAAGAACGCGCCTTGACGGGAACGTGGGTCAGCGTGGAATTGTTTAAAGCTCTGGACCTGGGATACCAACTGTTACAAGTGTACGAAATTTACCACTTTCCCAAGACAGAAAAATTCCACAAGGGCGACGAGACTCAGAAAGGCATTTTCGCAGACTACGTGAACGCCTTTTTGAAAATGAAACAAAAAGCTAGTGGTTATCCTTCCTGGTGCCACACTCCCGAAGACCAAAAGAAATTCAAAGAGAAATACTGGGAGCAGGAAGGCATCATTTTAGACCACATCGAGAAAAACGAAGGAAGGCGATCGTTTGCCAAAGTGATGTTAAATTGCTTGTGGGGTAAAATGGCACAACGACCGTGTTTACTCAAGACGGAGTATTTGACAGAACCTTCTCTCTACTTCCAGATGATTCACGACAAAACTAAATACATTAAACATGTGGACGTCCTTCGTGAGGACTTGATCTTAGTCAATTACGAAGAAGAACTGGACTTTGTAGAAACCGACGAATTTGGAAATGTCATCATTGCGGCTTACGTGACAGCCCATGCTCGCTTAAAACTGTACGAAGCTTTAGAACTGTTAGGAGATCGTGAGCTGTATTTTGACACGGACAGTTGCATCTACATCGATCGTCTGGGTCAACCTCACCCTGTCATCGAAAGAGACCGTTTAGGAGCCTGGACGGACGAGCATCCCGACGACAAGATTCTAAGTTTTGAAAGTGGCGGTCCCAAAAATTACGGCTACGAATACCGGGGACCCACAAGGAGAAGTACACACGGAGTGTAAAGAGAAAGGATTGACTCTCAATTATCGCACCAGTCGACTGGTGAACTTTGGCGTCTTTAAAGAAGCCTTGCAGTCTGGACAGGATGGAAATTTTAAAGTGACCACCCACGAACCGCACAAGGATGTACGTTTACCCACGCACCAAATTGTTAGCCGGCCCTTGGAAAAAGTCTATCAAATCGTGTACCAGAAGCGAGTACGGCTTCGCAACCACTTCACTTTACCGTACGGTCACGCCGATATTGGTCAGCCTATAAAAAAGGACCACGTTCAAGAATGATAGTTCATTGTGATTACCATTGCCAAGCGAGAAAGATGAATCCTTTCACACAGCAAGTATCAAGCAAGAGCAAACTCGAGTGCGATGCTGTGCCTTGTGATGGTAGGGATGCCGTACGCTATGACCTTAGCGATTCAGTACCACATCATGGGAACTTTGCTATAACTACTACTACCATACCTACCATGAAAAGTGATGCTGTGCGTGTCAAACCTGACGGATGCAAAAGCGATGCTACTCGTTATTGTGGACACTTTACTGGTTTTCATGGTGGATGTCATCCTTATGAAACCATGCGGCTACCACCCTACGGATGTCATCCCAAACTGAGCACACTCTTGCATATTTCACCGTACCCTCATCGAATTCAACCTGTGGAAGACGAATATTCGTTCCCTGTGAGATTGCCTAAATACTGCGACTTTGAAAGTCGATTCCTAACCTTCCGAGGAAAATGGCCAAAATATCTGGGAGGACCTACCCCCGAAGAATTAGCTAGAGCTGGATTTATCCACTTGGGCAGAGGGGATAAAGTCAAGTGCTTCAGTTGCGGTCTGTCACTTCACAAGTGGGAACAGAAAGATTCCGCTTACCTGGAACATGCTCGATGGTCTCCAGATTGCCACTACCTGCCTTTAGTGGCACCTCGTCATTGAAGTGGCCTACCATGTCGTGTAAGAAACCATCTGCTTGGCTAGGAGTTAAACGTTGGACAACCCTTAGACAAGTATTTAAACCCATCTAAAAAATAATCTTCAAACATTGCCAAACGAATTGCAAGAGAAGATCTACAAGGACATTTGGCTGGGACTTGCCAGAGCCAAATCTCAATGGGTAACTGTAGAACTTTTATGTCGACAAGAGGAAATTGACAAAAGTCAACAAACAAGTCAGATTTCTCTGGATCAAATGTGCGTTCATCCGAATATTTCGCTTTAGACCATTTACGTTTGAAGATTTTATTGACATTCTTGACCGATTCCTGGAATGGCAGTGGTCAGAAATGACTCACTACGTTCGTTACTTTTGCTCTAGGAGAAGTGTTTGACTGACATGGTCATGGATACTTTACAAGAGAACATTCGTGGTTTGCCTGTGGAGTTGAGAGAACGCATTTAGCGCGAGTTCGTCAAAATACAAGTGAAATGCAAACTCAAAATCATTTCTCCATTTTTAAACTATGCTCTTGTCCAAAGCAAGCGAAGACTGATTATGGGAGGACACTATTTCAGTCACAAATATAAACGAGGCTATTGGCCACGACCCAGTGATTCCTGATTCTTATTA
>JAECUM010040826.1:0-17375 GCA_016617855.1 Megalonaias nervosa
TGTGTGTGTGTGTGTTTTGGATTTTTAACGTAGCTTTAACAATTTTTCAGTCATTTTGCTACGACATCTGCAGTGTAGCAGTTTATAGTGATGTCTAGCACTGGGGTATCACGCCGAAGACAGAGCATGACGTCCCACCCAGTCACATTATCCTGACATTAGGCCAACCAGTCCTAACACTGACCTCTTAATTCTGAGCGCCTAGCGAGTCAGCTGTTAGTACCATTTTTATAAGTCTTTGGTATGACTGATAGGTGAATATTTAATGGAAAAAAGGATCTTTATTTCATACGCATTCTACAACCGAACCTTAATAGCTTTAACTAATTATTAGAGATTCAAAAAAATTAAAACGGAATGCTTTGTTCATGGTATCAATACACCGATACATTTTCTTAACGTGATAATTGGAAACCTATATTGTTTTTTAATTTAATTTACATTGACACTTTCATAATATACAGTACAGGGCCCATGTTGGGTGCATTTGTGTCCAACTATTTTCCTTCGCTTCACGCAGCCAAGGACTATGAATGATGATAAATCATTTCGTCCATCTTACAAATGTGTACTCTAATATAGGTGTTCTGTATAGATTAAAAGAAATTGCTTATATCTCACCCAATAGACAAAGAAGTAATTGACATAGCAGTGACGTCAAAATATTTATTTAGAAAAATACTTTGAAAGTGTAATGTTATGTATGTACTTGAGCATCCATGACGATGATGCAAGAGCACTTGCAAAAAAAGACCTACATCGTACAGACACCTTCTTGAATTAAAAAGAAAATTCTATATTTTAACCGGCATATATCTTTATAACACATTTGTGTCAAATGATTGAAAATGGAATCATTTCATAAATGATATATTTATTTTCCCTCATGCTTCTTTAGCTTCCACTGACCACTTCTGTGGTCTAAGTGGTTAGAGCGTCCGCCTCGGATGCCGGAGGTCGCGGGTTCGAATCCCAGCCGAGTCACACCAAAGACTTCAAAACATGATACTAGCAGCTGCTTCGCTAGGCGCTCAGAATTAAGAGGTTAGTGTTAGGACTGGTTGGCCTAATGTCAGGATAATGTGACTGGGTGGAACATCATGCTACATGTCTGCGGCATGATGCTTCAGCGCTAGACATTATAAACTGCCACACTGCAGACATCGTAGCCATGTGACTGAAATTTTTGTTTAAAGCTACGTTAAAAATCCAAATCACACACAGATATTCTACTTCTGCTCAGGTGAACAGGAACAATACTGGCTACAACATGGTGTCGATTGCGATGTGGAGTATATGAAGAAACTATTCACTCAGGGCATGCATTATTCTGTTACGTAAACGTGGCTATGATAACATGAATGACTCAAACTACAGTCGAGTGCACAATTTATGAAACAATCCTGAATGCGCCTTAAAAGAAAGTTACCAATTAATTTATTTAAAAAACAATTTGAAACTACAAGAATGACAAAAAGCTGATTACTACTATAGTCGAATTGTCGCAACATTATTCGTCACTTAAAGCATTACCGTTGATTTGTACTGAAGCTTGTGCTGCCAGATTTTAACACTAAGGCCTTGTACAGCACTGTAAAACACTAAATGTCTTAAACACATTCCTAATGATTTCTTTGCGGGCTTGATTGTTGGTCTGTTCACATACCTACCTACCTGCCTATCTATCTATCTATCTATCTATCTATCTATCTATCTATCTATCTATCTATCTATCTATCTGTCTGTCTGTCTGTCTGTCTATCTCTCTGTCTATCCATCCATCCATCCTTCCATTCATCATAACATAACAATATCATTCGTTTGACCTTATCTATCTATATATCTATCGTTATTTTGCACCTGGATACACAACACTAGAAAATAAACATCTCAGACATAAAATTGATCAATGTCTATGAATCATTATAAAGTGTCAACAAATACTAAGGTTTTGCTAAGTTGGTTTATATATTTTATAAATTCGTAACGTGTAAGGTTTCTAAATAATTTATGAACATTGACAATAAAGCATATATCTTTAATAAATTTGTCTTCGTTGACTGAAGAATTCAAGCACTTCACTTATGAAGGCATCGATTCTTAATTATAGACAGAAATGATAATACCGGGGTATGTTTGTTTCAAAGTATTGAATAAAAAGCACCTATTCAATAAATTGTCTCCCAGAATGTTGCATTTAAACAAATCATTCATCGATGCATTGATTTTAAAATGTTTCTTATGTCTTGTAACTAACGGGAAAGGATATATTGTTTACTTTCAAAATAAATACCGTATAAGCATTAATTTTTGTGCTTCTAAACGGTTTCTACTTCTTGACTTTTTTAGTCGGATTGTAAAGACTGATAATTTATTATTTATGAATGCATAAAAGTAAAATGTTTGACTTGAGACATATCTTTGAATAAAAAACCATAACTGTAAATAATTGCCATTATACTTCCTTAAAATCTTACAATAACAAAAGATAAGCGTTAACCTGTGATACGGAATTCCTCCATTATATATGCGTAGTGTATCAAAGAAAGAAGCAGTAAGGGTACAGTAATCTACACAGAAACAAGCAGGTGCAAGGAGAGGTCTTCACGGGATAATAAAGGTTAGCATAGCATGTCAGTTCATAGTTTCGAAATTAGGAAATACATGTTTCTGATACACGTTCATGCACAACTTTCGCAATATAAATTGTGGTGTGCCACAGGATTTGTGTAGAGGTAAATATAGACTGAGACGATAAAACACCGACTAACGAAGAGAGATAGATGGAAAAGTCAATGAAATTTGGAGAAATATGCAATCATTTACAACGAAGACGATATTTTTTTTTATATTTAAAAAACTCAAGTCGGCAAAGAATGAATATGAAAAGTAAATTAAAAATTCAAGAACATGTGTCTAAATGTTTACTTACTGTTTTGACTTTACTAACTCAGTGCTTTGTCCTCTTAATCATCATGTAGTATGAATAAGACGAGAGATATAAATTATTTATGTTTACGTCTTCTTTAGTTTGTGTCTTATTTTGCAATAGACAATTTTCGCAGATTTAATTTAAAATCTTACATGCTTTGTGCAAATGCTTGGAGATGTTGGGCCTTAAGAAAACTAGTTTATCAATTAATCATGTCAGCCTGAATCAATAAAAGACATTGCAGTTATTATTATTATTATTATTATTATTATTATTATTATTATTGTTATTATTATTATTATTATTATTATTATTATTATTATTATTATTATTATTATTATTCAGGTTGAAGAAAATGAACAATCACATGATAGTCGTGCGAATTGGAATCCTAGGTGAGTATATTCGGAATGATCTATTCTAACTAGTCACCCTAGGTGAGTACATTCGGAATGATCTATTCTAACTAGTCACGGGTTGTTCACTTCGCTCCACATACATGTGGAAAGTGGATCGACTATACTTGGCTTGCGAAGATGAATCGGAATATAATGTGCCTGGATTTCAAATGAAGGTAGATTACATTCAATTTCATTGCTCCAATGAATATCTGTTGTGTGTTAATGTCATTTATGGATACTTGCCAATGCATATTCCGTTTGATTAACAAAATAATGCGTACTAATAAAAAGATTTTTTGTGAAGAGTGTGCCAACAGGATTATAAAATAAATATAGGAAACAAAGATAATTATTCAGTGGACAAATGGGACGAATACCCTGCACACCCACCCCACCGCACCCCTCACACGGGCGTTTGCACGAATTTTTTCGGAGGGTCGGCCAATTGCAAATAAAGGTGCAATTTATATAATACACAATGGATGTTATTAAAAACAAGGGATAGGGGAGGTGGCAACTGCCCTTCGCCCCCCCCATCCCTAACTTGGGGACGCCCGTGCACACATACACAGAAATTTAGATCTGAAGAATCGTATTTAGTACTGCGGTTATTATTCAGCGTACATTATACTGTAACCTAACCTTGAAAAAAGTATTATTATGATATTTTATTCATTTCTGAATTGAATGATAATTAAAACTCAAATTGTCCGATGACTGAAGATGGATACTAAACTTTTGTATTCGTTTGCAGGTTTTCTGACTTTGTCGAGGGCACAGTCAGGTTGGTATTCAATAACATCTTTGCAGTGAAGCCGAATCCTAGCCATGCTGTTCTGACGTGATGACACGTATATGGCTTAAACTTAAACATTGAGATTAAACTGTAAAATCAGAAAGTATTGTAATAACTAATGTAATATCATACTGTAAAATAAGAAAGTATTGTAATAATTAATGTAATATCAAACTGTAAAATCAGAAAGTATTGTAATAATTAATGTAATATCATACTGTAAAATCAGAAAGTATTGTAATAATTAATGTAATATCAAACTGTAAAATTAGAAAGTATTGTAATAATTAATGTAATATCAAACTGTAAAATCAGAAAGTATTGTAATAATTAATGTAATATCAAACTGTAAAATCAGAAAGTATTGTAATAATTAATGTAATATCAAACTGTAAAATCAGAAAGTATTGTAATAATTAATGTAATATCAAACTGTAAAATCAGAAAGTATTGTAATAATTAATGTAATATCAAACTGTAAAATCAGAAAGTATTGTAATAATTAATGTAATATCATACTGTCATATTTCTAGTGCTGCGTTGTGAAACTTTGATTGATGCACAGTATAAAATCAATGTGATCTATTGCCAAACTGAGACTAACGTATTTTAAGAATGAGCAATCACAAATTGACATGCAGATCACACATCTACCTACCTACCCATATATTTTCCCTGTCCTCTGTCATGCGCATTTTTAGTACGTTCTTTTTTCTAACAGAAGGAGACATTCGCCTGACTGATGCGCACATACCTACCAGGGGAAAAATTGAGATTTTCCACAGTGGGTCTTGGGGAAGAATTTGCGATGATTATTTTGATGATACAGCGGCAACTGTCATCTGCAGGCAGATTTTTGGGGCAGGGTAATGTTAACGTTCCTAAAGCATTGTGTTATGTATATCTATATTATGTGTATTATTTTCATGATAATAGTTTGCAAGGTCATTTAGTTAATTACATTTTAAATATTAATATTGTCTATGATATTAGATTTGCACTTTAAAGAAGATGTCGTTTATATAATAGTAGTTCGCAGAATTCATTCATAAGTTTTAAGGTTGAGATGTGCTGTAATTCATGCAAAGACCATGTGATGTGAATGGATATCATGGTTTTTTTAAATGTCATGCTGACCTAGTTCCTTTTGGTTAGTGTTAAAGCAGCTGATAGTGTTTACAATTTAAGATTATTTTAGAATCCATTTGCGACACTATCTGTTGCGTTTTAATAATCTATATAAAAGATTTATTACGTGGAATTGGGCATCCCTAGTATTATTACCAGTCTTGGAAGGGTTATATTAAGAGGATTCATTCGTTTAATTGAATTATCATTCACTGGAATTGCAGTGCTCAAACATTCATTGAAAGACATTTGGATAACATATTAGCTGTCACGGAATTAATGGGAATTCATTTAAGACATTTTGGCATTATATCGTAGTGATTCTTTTCTAGTATTGGTACTTCAGTACAAAACAGGATATCGTTCGGAATACCATTGGAACTCGTTCGAATTGCTTGGAAGTGATATAAAATTTAGGACTTGATTGAGCTGTTTAGGATTTCATACTGTTGGTTATTTTACTTTTTCACATTGTATTTTAGAGAGATAAATCTGAAATTTGAATTTTACAAAAATTGTTTATGCCCATTCTTGTTATTTAAGACAAATAGAATCGTAACAATGGACATTGAAAGTGCAAATATCAACATGGTCATTTAACACATGGTCACATGAATTTCTAAACATTTCAAAAGTGTTTCATATTACAGAGAGCTTGGGTAATAATAGTACAATATAATATTGGCATTATGGATTTTCGTTCAGAGCAGTAAGTACGGTGTATTAGGGGTTATCATGCCGGAATTGAGTTCAGAGGGGTGCGGGATCGAATATTGTCGAGGCCAGGCTCGGTCGGCTGCAGTCGTATGTCCCAGAACAAGATACTTTACTCCAATCGTCCCAAGATTATATTACCTCTCATGTTTTGATATATTGTTGAACACCGATCTATGAATCCATCCATCCGACGTCTATGATTTGTAATAGCACAAACGTAGTGTGATTTATAATAGCACAAAGGTTGTGCGATTCTTAATAGCACAATGGTAGTGTGATTAGTAATAGCACAAAGGTGGTGTTCCAGTCTTGATACAGAGCCTCAGCCGTATGATTTATAAAAGCGAAAAGGTAATGTTTCAATCTCGACATCGTATCTTAGTTGTATGATTTTTAATAGCTCGAAGGTAGTGTTCCAACTATGAACGAGTGTCCTGTCTGTATGATTTGTAACAGCACAAATATAATGTTCCAGTCTTGATGCAGTATCCTATTTGTATGATTTATAACAGCACAAATGTAGTGTTCCGATCTTGATACAGTGCCATAGCTGTGTGATTTGGAATGGCACAAAGATAGTGTTCCAATCTTGATAGAATTTCCTATCTGTATGATTTGTAACAGCAGCAAGGTAGTGTTTTAGTCTTAAGAGAGTGTCCTAACTGTATAATTTGCAATAGGACTAAGGCAGTATTTCAAAATTTGATATGCCACTTGAGAATAAATCTTTTTGTTATTATGAAGCCATCTGCTTTCTTTACCTTCACAACAGAGTTACCGGTCAGGCCATCCAGACGTATGACTACTTCTATTACGATTATCTTTACCACGACGTCGCAACGATCTGGCTTGATGACGTAATGTGTGTCGGCAATGAAGCCCGGTTGATGGATTGTTCTCACTTACCTTGGGGCCAGCATAATTGCGTTAATTATGAAGATGCTGGTGTAAATTGCTTTGGTAAGTCTAACCTGTACAGTTTAGCTCCTTTATTTTTCTCAACAATACATTTGTGTTAAGAATGGTTATAATCTTGTTTTCTTCTTCTCATTACATTTAAACTATCCCAATTATTTGTGTGGTTAATGCGATTTAGAGTTTACTGTCACACGCATTTGTGAATCGAGCACTAACTAGGAATGGGGCGGAGCACGTTTATATCAACAACTGGGCAAGTGAATGTAATCAAATGCAATTGGTAATAAATTATTTGTATTGTTGTACGGCAGGTACAAAGGACACTGTAAAAAGAATCCCAGTATATCGGTATTGAAAGCCCTCTTTTAGATGACATTATGCATGTATTATTGAATACTCCCATTTTGCGGCACTGTTTAAACGATTATACATAGCTGGCAGTCTCTAAGTGTTGCTTCAAAATTTGCAATGTAGTTGAACAAACCCATCCACTGAAAGTGAAAAAGGAGTCAGCAAACTTAGAATAACAGGAAGTGCTGTAAGCAGCCATTTGATAAAAGAAACAGGAAATGCTGCAACCAGTCGGTTGATAAAAGAAACAAGAAATTCTGTAACCAGCCGGTTGATAAAATAAACAGGAAATCCTGTAACCAGCTGGTTGATAAAAGAACGCAATTGCATGAAAAAGAAACTCATACCGTCAGCACTGATATCATATTTTATCTTATTTTTAGTTGTATGGGTGGATTAGGTCAGTTTTTCACATTGTTCAAGAACAAAACACTGCTTTGAATCTTTGAAAGTACCTCTGATTGAGAGCTGCTTCTGTTAACAAGTCATAATAGGTTCTCACACGAGATATCTTATGTTCTTCCATGGGCTTAGGGTACAACAAAACATTAAATTTTGACCGCCGTTTTTAAAAAAAGTGCAACTAAATATAAATATCAAACAATAATTCAGAATGTGCATTATTTACAATATTTAGTCCTGGACCACTCAACTAGTTTAATCCGGTTTAAGCCAGCTGGTCATTTTTGCCATTTAAACCGGATATAATTCCCTGTAGAGAACATTTATGGAGTATTCCTGCTTTTAATAATTGCCTAGTGTTCATCGATCACAGAGGGAGCCACTTGTACTTTTGTGATTCACATCCGTATTCCTGTACGAGAATATTGCAACACCTTGGAATAATTACTTGATTGTTAAAGAATGAATGGACCAGTCAAATTAATAGGACATAAACATTCTACAAAATATAAACAATTGTACAAAGCTACAATGTACTGAACTATGACACATTTGACATTATAAGTTATAGCTATCTACGGTAATACCCAACGTTTTACGTATTGTATTTGATTTTAAGTTTTATCGCAATGTTCTTATTGTTTTAATTAATATACAGTTTTCACTTTTGTGGTATCTATTCTACATTTTCGATTCCTTTTTGCTTTAGTTTTCTTGTAACACTTTTATTGTATTGATCCACCATCAACCACAGATTATTTAACCTTATAAGAGATGCTTGATGGTGAGTTTGTTTCATGAGGTAGTAATGGCTACTGCAAACAATTCCACAGCGGTACATTTAACAGATTTCACAAGCAGTATGCAGGAAGCTTCAAAAGTACTAGATTAGCACAGGATGCCTGTAACATATTTCTGATGTATGATAAATAGTGTAACATCGTCGTAGACGTGTTGTTAATTGACAATATCTGCAGAGCAGAATTACGTGAAATGAACCATGAGTGATGCACATTCAGTGCACATCGTCTTCGGCGACACATGCATCTTTTAGAGTGCAATTGCGATGTATTTGATAGGTCCTAGTGAGTTCTTACCTTTAAACATTGGAACAACATATAGCTGAAAAAGACATTGCACTGAGTAAATCAGTTTAAGCCGAATTAAATCTAAACAATTACCTTGTTTCCATTCTTATTGGTATGGTACAAAATTATGATATAGCAAGACGTTGGTTTGTACAAAAACGTGTTGATAGTCAAATACGTAAAGGTGTAGATGATAATGGATCAAAAGATATGAAGACGTGACACGAACAAAACTATTAGTGTTAACAATACTACAGCAGAACTACTAAAGAGAAATGATTTAAAATAATTCACTAAAAAGATAGACGTTGTGAAAAACATTATAAACATGGTTGAAAGCAAGATGAGATATATCCAAGTAGCTTTGATTGATCTATTACGAATGTGAGTGACGAGACTAAAGAGATAAAGGATGCAATATTTGCTGTGTGTGTGTGTGTGTGTGTGTGTGTGTGTGTGATTTGGAATTTTAACGTAGCTTTAACAAATTTTCAGTCATATCGCTACGATGTCTGCAGTGTGGCAGTTTATAGTGATGTCTAGCACTGGGGCATCAAGCCGCAGACGTGTAGCATGATGTTCCACCCAGTCACATTATCCTGACACCAGGCCGACCAGTCCTAACACTAACCTCTTAATGCTGAGCGCCTAGCGAGCAGCTGTTAGTACCATTTATATAAGTCTTTGGTATGACTCGGCCGGGGATCGAATCCACGACCTCCCGCATCCGAGGCGGACGCTCTAACCACTAGGCCACCGGAGCTGTCTTACAACAAACTGAATACAGAAATTGAACAATCTAAATGAGATTATAAGATTAAAAGATTATACTGACTGACAAATTATTAATAAAAGCAAGGGAGAAATAACAAGAGAAATTGTGTTTGAAGAAAACCACGTGATTCAGGACGGAATGAAAGGAGAACAAGTTGCTTATCTGTAACAAAGCAAAAGAAAATTCTTTTAATGAGATCTGAATACAAATTCTATGACAAAGTACTAACGTGAGCATAAGGTACTGTGTTGACATTGTGAATCAAATAGCACTTCTCGTCGTACATCGACAATTAAACATCATTCATTTTTATGCTGTACATTTCTTCATTGTTAGATCTGAGTCAATTCATCTCTTCCTAAATTTCCTTCTGATTAAATAATCGGTCTCTACAAATTCAGTATTGTATGAGCAGACATTGGTATTAATTCCTTTTAAACACTCTTTTCTTCCTTGTCCTTTAACATGAGCAGAAATCTTTAATTGGAACACTGTCAAAATCATCCTTGAAACGTTCAGGAACTTTATTCATTTGCGTGCGATCAAACACGTAGTCCGTCACATAATAATTAGAGTAATAGAACCTGACTTTATCCTCCCATGTCACAGTATTAGTTTTCAGTCTCAACGTAGAGGGACACCGAATCAGTATCAGTCACTAACAGTCTCATTCTGTCACATTAATGGATACGGCTTTCTGGCAGCTACGGCTGTGAAGAGCCCTATCAGGTGCGTTCGACAGTGTGTCCAATGCTGCGATGTAGCACCGTGTGAACTGGTGCAGTATGAAGAAACGTCAAAGACTTTCACTTTTATGAAATACAATCAATCCATCACAAGCGTCACAGCCTGCTCTAATTACTCCATGAAATGCATGAAATGATTGTAAATTCCATTTAGTTTGTCGAGAAGTCTTTTTCAGTTTGTTGCAATACAATTCATGTATTAGCGACTTGGAGAACTCGGATACTGTTAAACACACCGTATATGGGTTGGTTAATAAAATTTTCTTATTTTTTAAGGTTGATTAATGCTAATTGATCTGTAAAGGATAGAACTTCATGAAATTTCAAAAAATTACTCTCATTTTGTACATTTTTTACTGCTTTTCATATCTTGAGATTTTATATTTGTGTACCGAATACATTTTCTACATATTTGAACTGCTTTTCTTATTCTGAGATTTTAAATTTGTGTACCGAATACACTGTTTTTCATCAATTTAGTGAAGTCCTTAAAAAATAGTAAAGCGACTTTTATCCCAAACTCCTATTAGTTGGATGTATGATCTTAACTGTATTTGCTCATCAAACAATATAACCCTGTTTATCTTGGTAAGTTTGAAAAAAAATAGTATGTAATGATTTATTTCTGTTTATGGGAACAAGATATTTTTCTTTCGTTTTTAAAAGCTTTTATCACACTTTTGTTACAGTTGGTTTTATGTTCATGTAATTATTTATCAGCTTCTTCTGCACCTCTGCTAAATCAGTTTTATCTGGAATTAATTTATCTACAACTAACGGGTAGTCCTTGAAATGGTCATGTGAAAACATCCGGCATTTTCGAATTCCCTTCTTTAATGCTGATAGTCATCTGCTCCTTCAAACCCGACCGCTCCGGTGGCATAAGTGGTAGGATCGTTCGCCTCGGATGCGTCAGGTCGCGGGTTCGAAACCCGGCCGAGTCATACCAAAGACTTATATAAATGGTACTAACAGCTGCCTCGTTCGGCACTCAGCATTAAGAGGATAGTGTTAGGACTGGTCGGCCTGGTGTCAGGATAATGTGACTGGGTGGGACATGATGATACAATTTTGCGGCACGATGCCCCAGTGCTAGACATCACTATATACTGCCAGATTGCAGACGTCGTAGCGATATGACTGAAAAATTGTTAAAGCTACGTTAAAAATCCAAATCACAAACACACACATCCTTCGAACCCATCTAATTTGTTTATCAGTTGCCCATTTATCGCTTTTTGCATGCATTTTAAGCTCATGGTCAATTCATATAGATTATTTATACCTAGGTACGTAATGAATGACCATGTCCTTTCATAATCATCATAATTCTGCATCTTAAAAACATTGTCTGAGATGTAAAGTGACGTTGAATAGTTAAGTGATGAGCAAACGTTTTCATTGACGGGATAGCTGTTTCATTGTACTTTTCAAAACTATCACATAGTCGATTCAGTAGCCTTTACTCCCTTACTTCAGTGTCTCTGTAAATGTTTATTGACTTTCATTTTTCTAAAGATTGTCCCATACTCTAAATCTGTATAGAAACCTAACTTCTCTTTTTATCTATTATTTCTTTTCGTTCTTTCATGAATCTGTCAACTATAAAATCCTTGCCAAATGAAATATACCTCTCGCCGTTATTGGGTATGATTTTACCTTTGGATCTAGGCAATTTTTCACAGGTGTCTTGACAAACATATGACTGTCATAACCAGATAAGTTATCGATGCATTTTAAACATTACAAATGAAAACTGCATTCGTTATTCCCTTTGTCTCTATATTTACCTGTGAATACAAACTTTTGTGAGAGCAAACTTTGTTATCATGTACCTTATTAGCGTACTCTTCATCTTTCACGCTCAGCTACACGACTCGACCTTTTGGAACAATGCCGTCTCTAAGTTTGTCTTTCGTTATATTTTATCAAATCCATGATACTCATTATCTGGTTTAAAATATATCTCATCATGCCGTGTGAATATACTCTGTCTTGCATTTTTCGGTCTTAATCCTTCGTACTCTTGTTATTAAATTTTATCGAACTCACTTTTAACCTTTGAACATTGGCACAGTTTTCGAAAAAGGCCAAGCTCATTGGCCGTTTGTTGACTATTTGACATTCCCAGCAGTCCAAGGAACATAAGGTAATCGCAACACCGAATGTCACAGCCAGTTACTAGTATATGCAGTCTGATGTTGCATTCACTTAACCTTTTAACCCACCGTGTCCATCTGACATTCGGCCTTACCATCTAACCATTTGGTCCGAATATTTCGCATCATTTATATTGGCGGGCGGCTAACCTATTACTACTGTCAATACTTCATAATGGACACACACACACACACACACACACACACACACACACACACACACACACACACACATTCATGCAGCAAAAAACGAAAATGAAACAAAATAAATACAATATAGTTTCATGCCATTGTTTATTGTGTGTGAATGTTTTGAAAGTTGTCTCCAATAACTTGCCGAGTCCAAAAATGTAAAAAAAAAAAAAAATACCAATCGTTTCGTACCGGAGTATGAGGTGTAAAAACACAATTATAACAGATCCGGCACTGAAATATGACTGTGATCCAGGAGCATTTGTCATTGGTTTATTTATGTTTTTAACAAAATGGAAGTTACCACCAAATATTCTCGTGTATTGGATACAAGCGTTTATGCTGCAAAAATGACTGGCTGGTTTAAACCGGGTTAAATTGGTTGAGTAGTGTTAGGACATATCTATATTACTGAGAGCAGTTTCCAAATAGATGCAGTTTTTCTATGCGGGGATGAGTCATTGTTAAGGTCAACTGGTCCCCTAATCCTCTGTAACGGCACATACTATGTTTGCCCAGGTAGATTTATTACGTATGTATATGCATATAATTTAAAAATCTCCCTTTTCCAGGAGTTGTATTTCCGACCACAAACTCCACTCCACCGCTCCAGGAATTGAAATTTCAGGCAGTTGTCAATGACATTAATGGATACGGCTTTCTGGCTGCTATGACTGCGAAAAGCTTGGTTGACTGTGTCCGACAGTGTTTCCAATGCTGCGATGTAGCACAGTGTGAACTGGTGCAGTATGAAGAAACTGCAAAGACTTGCACTTTGATGAAATACGATCAATCTATGACCAACTTCACGGCCTGTTCTAATTACTCCATGAAATGTATAAAAAGATTGTAAATTCCATTTAGTTTGTCGAGAAATTTTTATTTCAACTATTTTTAATCAACAAAGAATATAACTGTAAAAACAGCAGCTAAAACATCTGAAGTGATAAATTTATGCTTGTTTTAAAAAGTCGCGATATTTATGGAATGTTGCATATTAACTTTAAAATTTTAGAGAATTATTGGATAATATCTCACACAGTATTCAAGTGTGTGTGTGTGATTTGGATTTTTAACGTAGCTTTAACAATTTTTCAGTCATATCGCTACGATGTCTGCAGTGTGGCAGTTTATAGTGATGTCTAGCACTGGGGCATCGTGCCGCAAAATTGTATCATCATGTCCCACCCAGTCACATTATCCTGACACCAGGCCGACCAGTCCTAACACTAACCTCTTAACGCTGAGCGCCAAGCGAGGCAGCTGTTAATACCATTTTTGTAAGTCTTTGGTATGACTCGGTCGGGGATCGAACCCATGACCTGCCGCATCTGAGGAGGACGCTCTAACCACTAGGCCACCGGAACGGTTACACACACAGTATTCAAGGTTATAAACATAGTTAATCCAGTTATCTGATAAATTTCATGATATAAAGTAAATTATAAAGAAAATATTATTTATATATAAAATATATCTAATTAATTGTAAGAAAAATCTTAATTTAGTTTGTTCTGCAACAAATTTCGCATAGTTTGCAAAATTTCTCATTTAGTTTATAGAGTACATTGCACAAAATGTATGATTTATACTATATGAAGTAAATACAAAATATTTCAATTCGTTTAAGATATCTTACGAAATTTTTAATTCATATATGTTACGTTTTTTAAAATAAAGATTGAGATATTAAATGAAATTATTTTAAATTTGTTTACAAATCCGAATTTTTTTTTAGATATTACTGTATATTTATATAATTTGTTGTAATGCACTTGTTTATCGACTTTTGTTTTAATAAAAAGTTTTTCTGCTGTTTGATGTCATCTTTGCGGACAATATTCTTATAAATTTAAAATCTCATGAAAGACATAAAAATCTTTAAAAGTCCAAATGTACAAGAAACTTGAACATAGGTTTAAAATTGAAATCGAGAAAGTTTGTTCTATGCTTAAAAAATATCGCATGAATACATTAGAAGATTCTGTTTACATTTAATACGATATTCCATAATTACTAGATAACGTCATATACGACAGAATGTTCATATGTTACCATATATACTATTTTATAAGTGGAGTCTGACTGCAAACAACATATACCTTAATCTGCTATCGCATAATGTGTCGGCAGATTAGGGTCTATATTGTTTATGATAATATTTACTACTAACTGCACAGACACAGATGTGCCGGCGCATTATGCTATAGCAGAGATGAGTCTGCGTAGTTTGCAGTTTGACTCGACTTATACGCTAGTATATACGGTAGAATAAAAAGAAATCTTTAAAATTTGATATCATTGATACAAATTGCTATAGATTTTATTAAATATTTTGCACTAGTTATATCAGATATCTTACTGAATAATCAAATTCAGATATGTAAATGTTTGGCAAGGCATTTGATGTATTACGAACTTGTAAGTCTTACTTCCTATGGGAAAATTGATGGTTTAACTTGTAAGTCTTACTTCCTATGGGAAATTGATGGTTTCTCTTGATTTGCTGTTGAGAAAATTTTATGCAGATTAGAGAGGCATGGGGTTATATTAGTAATCATTCTCTGAAAAACCAGCTGGAAAATACTTTGTTAGTATTAAAACATTTTCCAGGACTCTTGTCATATTTATTTATGTTCCTGTAAATTTTGTGAGCATTTTACTTGTTTTATTGTTTCGTTTAATTCGATACTATGTTTTAAGAATATAAAATTTGGAAAAACTATGTTATTTCATTCGAATCTCAAAGGTTGAAAATTTATGTATTAAATGTGTCATGACTAGAAGTCGTCATCTGTATGTCATGAATAATCAGGTTTGGTTATGAAAACAAACACCTGTCATCGGGCATTTTGGGTACCATATTTTGTCATTAAGATGAAAGATTTACATCAGGTATGAAAACTCGTGGCAAGATGGATAATTGGTTCCCGATTCCTTTTCCTTTGCAAGCATTATTTTTGTAGTAAACTTTTATTTGTTAATTTTTTTTAAATATATTCTGATAAACAATTATTTAAATCGTTGAATGTAGATAATACTATTCAAAATCTTGTGTTTAAAAATTCTTGGATGGTTTGTCCGACGATTCTCTTTCAGTCAATAAAAGAGGAAATCCCACAAATGTTCTCTTCAATGTATTCAATGCCTTCATTAATTAATTAGGAATATAACAAGATAGCTTCTTTAAATCTGCGTACAGTATACTAAATATTTTGAATTTATTTATCAACTGTGGACTCCAGAAGTCATATTGGTTTGAGGCCTTGGAGTGTAATTAATTGAAAACAAACACGTGTTTTGCAAAGATGTTCCAACTAGTGCCCGTCGAGTAACTTAAAGAAATACAGTAATTTCAAACTTTTGTGACGTAAAAGTCAAATCGGAAAGAGAAGTTAAAATACGAAAAATAAAAAGACCTTATGTGCTGATTTTGAAGTGAGATTTCATTGTGCGCATGTAAACGTTTCCAAAATGAACTCTTTATTGTTTCGTTAAAGTTACGAAAATTATTTGTGTACAAGTTCTTATCAAATGTTTTACATATACAGTTTCGTTTAAATAACCTCAATGTAAATAAGTTTATTGTTTGTATAATCACATCGTATTATTGGTAAAATATGTAATGTTAATATTTTTTAAGAAAAGCACTTTCTTGTAAATAAGCACGTAGTGAACGGAATATAAAAATTGATACTGTTCATTGATAGCTTTGCCTGTTATAGGAAGAAACAATTTAATGACGTTACTGGAAAGGATATGTCGGGGGTAATTTTTCCATGTGGATATAATTTGTATTATAATCCACCAAGAAAGACGATGAATACGGGTATTATTCACAGACTCTATAGATACAGCAGATTGTCCATTTGCCATGCTACGATCATCAAAATTTTAGTTCATCCGGGCAACCACTACCGCATTATCTTTATTTATTATATATTTCTCTTTGAGACTATATCAGTCGAAAGAAAAATAATACCGCCACAGTGGCTTTGCCACTTTTATCGCCATAGTGGCGATATCACTTTTGGAACTATTTTCTACTTCTATTTAGGAAGTATGTATGCCCAGTACAGCGGCATCTGTACCACATTACAGCAGCATCTACACTACGTTACAGCAATATATATATATATATATATATATATATATATATATATATATATATATATATATATATATATATATATATATATATATATATATATATATATATATATATATATATATATATATATATATATATATATATATATATATAAAACATTACAGCAGTATTTGTAGGGCATTAAAGCGGTATTTGCACCACGTTACAGCCGTATCAATAGCAGTTTACATCGGCATATTTATATGTACCATTTAATCTTACATGACTGATCCGGCTTAAATATAGACGTTCAAACTGTGATTCTGTATCTCATATTTCCGTATTGCACACCCAGCCTGGACTACTTTTACAACTTATTGCTATACATTTTAAATTATTCAAAAATATTACGTTTGTAATGTTAAGAAATGCAGACATTTTGGGTGAAAATGGCCACTTTCCGCAGGGGATAGTGGGAGAGTACCGTAAGAAGTGGCGTGTTGTTTATGTGGATTTCATGGATTTTAGGCCATGAAATTAGTTGGTGTGGACAACACAATTATGGACAAAATGGTTGACAATGACTTCACAGATGAAGCTGGTGTGCAAAGTGATATCAACATGTGTGTGTGTGTGTGTGTGTGTGTGTGTGTGTGTGTGTGTGTGTGTGTGTGTGTGTG
>JAECUM010040827.1:0-14819 GCA_016617855.1 Megalonaias nervosa
CAGGTCCGAGGGTAAACGGCATCCGTCGCCTTTAAAGGATAACTGTTTAATATAGTCTAATTATAATTAATTTACTTTTCCGAAAGAAAAAATAAAAATATAGATACTTTTGATAGTTTGATTCATTGATATACTCCATGTTTATTGTCATTGTTTTAGAACCGTTGTCACCATGGTTGTGTCCAACATTGTCATTCGTCGATGTGTTCCTTATTTGCAACCAAGGTAATTGCAGCTTTAGATACAAGATATTCATTGTATTTCGTTGTCTTTCGGGTATTCTTGCCATCGACCGTCCAAAAGGCTTCAGTAGGCTTTGAAATTCATTTGCTTTAGCAAGCCTTGTTATGGTCTGGTTTGGTCCTTAATGGTCTTGCCATCAACCGTCCAGAGGGCTTCAGTAGGCTTCGAAGTTCATTTGTTTTACCAAGTCTTTTTGTGGTCTGGATTGGTCCTCAATCATGATAATGTCAATACCATTACCTTTCATACTCTTCTTTTGGGAAACCACGTTTACTTTAGTTTTGTAGAATTAAAATTTCACGATCAAATGCCTATTTTCATTTTTGTTGGATTTTCCAAGCGGAATGCACCGTTCAGTATCATTTCCACAGATGCAGACGTTTACCATACTGCTAATAATATCCACCTCATAACTCTGATCACACAAATTAAGACGGATAAAGGGTCTACGCCAATACCGTTAAAGAAAATCAAAGTTAGAGTCCAGTTTTCTCACTCTTAATTGTAAGTTTGTTTATTATTATTATTATTATCATTATTATCATTATTATTATTATTATTATTATTATTATTATCGTACCCTTTGCTTCAGGCACAATGCGCTGTTTGACATTTGCTTTTTATATTGGTCTCGAAACTACATCATAAGTTTACTAAATGGCCATATTCATTGCGGTTTTACAGCTTCATTGGTTAGTTTCTGAATCAGTGGGTACAACGCATTTGTCAAGACTGGAGTAATATCTGGTTCTCTCAAAGATTTTGGGACAGGTTCTGGCAGGATGACTACGTTTATCCAGTTTAGCACTTTAGATCGTTGGTGAAAGCGGAGACTGGCGGAGGTACAGTGCAAAAGTAGTTAGTTCAGGTAGAGAGCCTCAGTTTCTCAGATCAACCGTAAGCGCCTCTTCTGCATTTCGTTTCTCACCTTTACTGACCACTGTAATAATACAACAACTGAAATGATCAGTGATCTATGCGCGATCAAATGATTTTTTCAAGTTTCAAATGTTTTGATTGGGGGAAATAAAGTACATTAACAGTGAAAGCCATATGTGTAGCCATATTTCTGACATATAAATATGTGTATTTATCTGTTCTAAGATTTTATGAAGATCAAGCTGATAATCAGTCTATAGTTTTAACAGAGTTTTTGGCAAGGATCGTTTTGAGTCAAAGATCGTTTGTACATACCAGAGTCTTGTATGGCGAAGATCTCACGAAAACACGCGAGAGGTCTTGTTGAACGAGACTTCGCACCATATTGGTCATGTATTCAAACTGTAGTAGTCGCTATCAAATGTTTTGTATTTGGTAAAAGTTTAGTGCAGTTTTAGAAACTAAAAAATTTTATATTATTTTCTTATTGTGGCAGCTGAATAAATATTTTTATAAACTGGTAATTACAATAATGCAATCTATATACCGCTTGCAGTTATCGTTATTGACAACTATTGTTTTCTTGTGCTCATTTGAAGCAATTTGATCAAGTAATGGTGTCAGGACCAAAGTGGAAACACAAATCAATAACTTTCATTGGACATCATGACTTTCATAGTACGTACGAGTAAATAAGATCTCTTAAGGTCCGTTATCATTATTATTATTATTACTATTATTATTATTATTATTATTATTATTATTATTATTATTATTATTATTCCAGCGCACGAAAAATGTATTGACTCTTAACCGAGACAAAGGCAGTAAAATACCATACCCAGAGTGACACTACTGCAGCCATCCCAGGATAATCAGTGTAGGATTCTAAACAGAAACCCACATATTGCACGCAATTTTACATTGAAACAGTACTTGAATTTTAAAGATTATGATTATATATTAAAATAAAACGTAAATTTTGAAGATTACCCCCCCCTCTCTCTCTCTCTCTCTCTCTCTGGCCTGAGAAATATTTTATGAGTAAAGTTGTTTTGTATTCTATTCCCTCTTGCTAGCCACTGAGACACCATCAAGATATGCTGTGTTCTGTTCCCATCCGCTACTGGGGCACCTCGGATCCTAATGATGCATGGATTTTTCTACGGAGGGTGATGTTGCTTTTCTCTCAACAGAGTATTCCACTGTCATTGAATTTACAATAAGACAGAAGAAAGAATATCCATCATGTCTTGCCCCGTGTAAACATGTCATAAGGACGAATTGTCCCGTGTAAGCATATGATACGGTTGAATTGTCTTGTGTAAGCATATGATACGGTTGAATTGTCCCGTGTAAGCATATGATACGGTTGAATTGTCCCGTATAAGCATATCATATGGTTGAATTGTTCCGTGTAAGATTATCATATGGACGAAGTCATTTTATACCTTGATGATAGGGTATTAAGTTAGTGAAGTGCAGAGAGTATTTGTGACGATAAATGAGATTATAGTGATTATGATGGGAGTGCTATTGTCTTTCATAAATAAAGTATTATTATGCAAATCTCTTTATATTTCAAGTGACGTAACAAAGTAATTAATGAAGATCCAGACACTGTCTTCTTCTCAAGTAAAGGTATTGTTATGTATATTTAATTTGTATTATTTGTTGGATTTCTTAAAAACTATATCTTATCTACATCTGTATTTTGTACTTGACATTGTCCAAAACCAAGTTCAAGGTGTACCTGACCAGTGACGTTTTTTTTGCTAACAACATAATACATAGCTAAATATTTTTCTATCATTTGGATTAAATATTCAGATCATTATTAGTAGTAAACATGTTTGCTTCAATTTGACTTAAAGATAGTCTTTATTTTTACTTAGAATATTCCAGAATGGAAATTTCTTATTAGCTGACAGAGCATTTTCAGAACATGGTAATTGCGACCTCGGTCAAGTAGAGGGGTATATAATCTTATTTACATTGGGATTATTCATTCTTGGCTTAACATCTAAAGTAGAATCAGCCTTATTGTTGTGTTCATTTTTTTTAATCCGGTTGGATTAATTTATTCAAATTATTATTCACTGGAATTACAAAGTGCTCAATAATATTCTTGGACTAAACTTTTAATTTGGAATTATAGTGAATTCAGACAAGAACATTTATGATTATATTATTGTGATACATAAAAAAAAATGTTACTATATAACCGAATTCCAGGCCATTGGCACATTAGCACGTTCGAGAATACAGACATATATACACATTCAATATCAAATTATTATTTGAAATACCACAAGAATTCAATGAGAAATCCATACATTTGGACTTGTGATAGAACTTTTAGGACTATTTTGGGATTTATTTCACAATACTGTAAGTTCTTTTTACATTTTCACTTTTGTGTTATAGGGAAATAAATTATTTGTTGAATTTCACAATACTTGCTGGTTTTCGCTCTTTTCTGTTTGGTTTTCGCTCTTTTCTGTTTCTTAGTTTACGACCAGAGAGTCGTAACAATATATTATATACTTTGTCTTCTCACCCAAATCAAATTCCATGTTAAACAGCAGACACATATGCAATGGATGCTATTTTGGATAGCACTAGTCCAACACTTCACACACAAGTGTTGTTGTTGTTGTTGTTGTTGTGTGTTTTGTTGCTGCTGTCTTGTTTCCTCAGTTAGGATACATTTCTCTATGTGCTTCTTAGGTACTAGTTTTTGGTCATAAATTGAACTTTTTAGTCGTATTGTTTCCCGGCATGATCCTTTGTCTTTAGGTCATAGGATGTCTGATCATTGAAAATGTGATTATTGCCAAACAACTGATTTCATTAGGAATGCAGAACTTGCCTATGAATGCCATGCGAGAAGCTACCGAGCAGCTATTAATTTCTCACAAAAATAAAATGACAAGAATTGTCTCTACCGAAATGTTGCCTCTTGCGGATTCATGTGAAGTTTTTATTATCGTATAACGGATAATTTTGCGATATTCAAATTTTCACTTACGTGTTTTTTAGATCTAAATGAGTAGAATAGATTAAAAAATCAAAGCCGCAACATTACTTGTCATAAAGTACTAAATAAATATTGTTTCAAGTACCTGCTTTTTAACGGGCTGTATAACATTTAGCAGCACTGCATCCTGGGATTGAATGAAATCCAGTAGAATCTCTCTCTCTCTCTCTCTCTCTCTCTCTCTCTCTCTCTCTCTCTCTCTTGAAAAGAAGTCGAAACTCAAAATATTGTTAAATCTGTAAATGTAACCTTGCTGATTATGCAAGTGAAGAATCTATCATCCTTTCTTTAATGGCAAGAGAAGACAAACTAACTTCCGTGTCCCAGAACGCTACCATGAGCTGTTCCGCACCTACGAACGCGATAAGGGTTGTTCGAAAGTTGAAATACTTATCTAGTGTCAGCCTCATCCTCATTTGACAATAGTCAGATAAAATCACTTCCTGCTAATAAATTAGCACAGCCAACTAGAGTAAGAAAAGGAGCCTTCAAAGTTAATTGCTGTAATGGACTTCTCGTGACTTTTGTACCAAATCCTGCCGAGCAAATATTTTAGTAGAATGAGCTGCTAAAGAGGTCAAAATGGCCACGAAGTGTCGGTTAACTGAGGCAAACGCTTAAGTACGATCAAAATAGAACCACATAAATGCTGAATTATTTAGACAAATTCAGTAAAGAAGGTTTAACGTTTCAATTAACAATAGATCATTCAAACTGAATTGCCGTTTAAGAATAGGTCATATAAATTGAATTGCCCTTTAAGAATATGTCATATAAATTGTACTGACCTTTAAGAATAGGTCATATAAATTGAACTGACCTTTAAGAATAGGTCATATAAATCGAATTGCCGTAATGAATTTTTTTAATATTGTTTAATGTGCACGTGCCATCATTGGGTAATCGTTGTACATATATATTTATATAATTACATTTTTTTAAAATCAAAACCTTTGTAATAAGAGCTTTGATTGATTTAAATCCTATTATGTGACATAAAAAAAACTGGAAGTTATTAGAAATCGGAAGTTTCTGTCACATGCTGGATAAAACCTCGGATGTAAATAATGGCCACTTTGAACCACCCTCAAGCCCAGGTCGCTTTGAGGGCGGTTGAAATTATCCAACTCGCATCGGAATAGACGAGGATGTCTTCAATGAAGTTATTAGTACATAACACCAGAAAGGAACTAAATATGCATTGTGTGCTTTGAGAATAGCTGTAAACAATGGCTACAATACAAAGATGTTATTTTACACATGAGACTTGTTATTGTTTTATAACACTTTGCTTCGACCGTTCGTGCAGTGTGCCATCTATATTCACACTGCCTGACTTCACCACTCCTATGAAATATGAATTTCAATTCTTAAATGCAATGACAGCTAAAGTAGAATTTCTGAAGAGGTTTTTTTTTTTTTTTTATTATTCTCCCGATCATTGTCAGAAAGCTTCGTGCATACGCCGATTTTGCCATGACAGGAATAATGAGCCAAATCTTCTTTATAGCCAGACACGTCTGTGAGATGTTTCCTGTTCCCATTTAATTAAGTCACGAAAGTAAAGTATACATCACATTGGTCAGTGCCTGCTTCTTCTGCCAGCGTATCTATGGACGGCTAAAAGGTACTGGTCAAAAATAACATGGTTAAAGAAGTCCGTCTTTCCATTACTATGTTATCCGCAATCGTTTGATCTAGGTCATATGCTCTTTACTTACGCTAATACCATTTTTGTAATTATTATGTAGACTGAAGTGTCGTTTCTTCATATGGTGAGACATACGTTCCATTTCAGACAAACATGTTGCCTTTATCAAAACGTTACAGGCTTCCTTCTGTACAGGAGTAAATGTGATACGATGGCGTAGCATCACCCCAAGCAGAAGAGGTGTGTGTGTGTGTGTGTGTGTGTGTGTGTGTGGGCCCAGTATTCCCACCAAGCAACATATAAGTTGTTTTTAATGGGATGGGGCTCCATAACTAAGTTTTGCGTGGGAGTGATTATTTGTTGCTACGTCACAAAAGTGATGTCTCATGTGTGTGTAAGGTAAATTTCATCTGGGCTGTAATGATCATTCGGGTTAACTGTTGACGGTACGAGTAACGGTAACCGTTAAAAAAACGATTAGTAAGCGGTAAAAAGACACCACCCCCTCAAAGAAACCTCACCAATACACACAAGCACATACTCACACGCAAGATTGCCTTGTAATACCAAGCGTATTTAGTAAGCTAAACAAATTTATGTGCAAACTGAAATTGTGAATAAAATACCTCACTTTTCTTGAAGAAAAAAGTTTTGAACATGAATTGAAATATTGTAATACTTCTGTCCCGGATTTAGCCAGATACCAGATATATACCTTGATCTTCTATCCTATGATCTGATAAATAATAATAATAATAATAATAATAATAATAATAATAATAATAATAATAATTTACCCAGTTCCCCTCGTATGACAGTTCAGGGGTATTACGGTTTTGCTGCAAAGTCACTGTAACGCTAGCGAGGCACAAGTTCTACGCTCTGTGTTTGAGTGATCCTGACAATCGGACTGATTGGTACTGATAATGCATGAAGTTTGCAGAAAATCTAACAAAATAATTAAAGGTATAACGTATGTCCAGAGCTGATGCATAAAGAAGCAATCATTTCGTTTTTGGTCAGCAAGTGTAAAGTGTAAGTTTCAAAAGAGTTTAGAAAATGGAAGCTTTCATTAACTGCTATTGGTATGCCCAATTCAGGACAGCTTTGTGGGGGATGGGACTCCGATCGTAAAGAAATGGCTACAAATTATGGCAATAATGATGTCACGTTTCTTTTATTTAGGTATCATACACCATTTAGCAGCGAGAGTG
The DNA here is from genome assembly GCA_016617855.1 of Megalonaias nervosa. Lineage (NCBI taxonomy): Eukaryota > Metazoa > Mollusca > Bivalvia > Unionida > Unionidae > Megalonaias > Megalonaias nervosa. The sequence goes on from JAECUM010040827.1 coordinate 7,028, forward strand.
TGAAAGAATAACTTATAATAAAAACAATTCAATATCTTTGTGTCCACAGACTTTGATGCGGTGTACAGCAATATGGAGTTTATGTGGTGAAATGCCACTGAGGGGCCTCGAGTGGCCGAGTGATCTAAAGCGCTGATCGTTACGGATCACTGCCATCTCACCTCTGTCTGCGTGAGTTCGAGTCCAGGCTCGGCTAACGTGGGTACGTGAGAAAGCCTGCCAGTAGCTTCTCGTGGGTCGGTGGTTCTTCGCGGGGTTTTCCAGGGTTCTTCCTCCATCATTAATACTGGCCGCCATGTATAGCCTATCTTGTGCTGAAAAATGGCGTTAAACCCTATAACAACAACAACAAATGCCACTGACACTATGAATAATCCATTTAGTGGCAAGATGTGGATTTGGAAAAAAACTTGGAGAAATTGAGCATGAGGTCTTTTTGTGCACACACTGTTTGCAAATAAAATAGATTCTAATCATTCCTGAACAACGCTGACAATAGTTAATAAAACGAGGTATGAAGGCCTGTAATGGCCATAAGCAGCATTTTATGATGAAGACAATGACACAATTCACCATTCATTTTGGTCATAATAATAATAATAATAATAATAATAATAATAATAATGTCATAATTTTAGTCCAGAACATTATGATGTTTCCTCACAATCATGAGTCTGGAATACCCATGTTATCTGATCATTACCATTATACATGTACTAAGGACGAATTACTGATGATACCCGACGATATAAACTTTGGCGAATTAATACTTACAGAGTTACATGCCGTGAAAGATGTGATGAACAGAAGTCAAATGTAAACAAAAAAATCAGTCATTTAAAGTATGTATTTCAGGAATGTTTTGCAGTACTCTTTGCTACTGTCGGTACCGACCACAACTGTACTTTCAATATAGAAAGTTTGATAGCCGTCAAGGGACCGGGTTGACTTGTACAAGTCCAATATGGCAAACGCCCTACCCCACCCCCCATTTCTTGACATCATGATATTTGTCACGTGCATTGTACGCTCGTTGCATCTTGCTTCGTCTTCATTCAAAAGACAATTACAATACATTAGCTCAGTACTATCTCAATACTGTGATAAACTGGGTTTAAAATACAATGTCATATTGCATATTTTAGTTCTAATATATACAATTTCCGCAAAACAGATTGTACCTGAACATTTTGTTTTAAAGTTAATCATATTTAACTTCAAACTCAGTATGTACTATGCGTAGTATTTGACTATACCACACACACACACACACACACACACACACACGTTAAGCCAATTTGTATTACAATAGCCCTTAAGCTGTAATTCTTGCCAGTCCATACTCTGTTCACGAGGTGGTTTCGATTTCGATTAGCTGTTATGGTTCGGTGTGTGATTTGAATTTTTTTTAACGTAGCTTTAACAAATTTTCAGTCATATCGTTACGATGTCCGCAGTGTGACAGTTGATAGTGATGCCTAGCACTGAGACATCATACCGCAGACATGTAGCATTATGTCCCACCCAGTCACATTATCCTGACACCAGGCCGACCAGTCCTAACACTAACCTCTTAATTCTAAGAGCCAAACGAGGCAGCTGTAAGTACCATTTTTATAAGTCGTTGATATGACTCGGCCGGAGTTCGAACCCGCGACCTTCTGCATCCGAGGCGGAAGCTGTTATGGTTCGCTTAATATATCACGGGTAACCGGTAAAAGAACTGTCTAACCGTTTCAGCTCTAATTTCATCCTGCTTTTTATAAGCAACCATTAGAAGATTTTATCACTTTGCAAAACTAGGATTAATTGTATCAGTTGTATATGCATATATTATATGCATTCCAAAGTAAATAGCTTGCCATTTTCTAGTTTTCTCATGAGAAACTACATCACCTCTGCAAACTAAGTGGAATACAAAATCGAGAACCCTTGCTTTTCCTCGAGCGGTTACATTCAACACACACACACACACACACACACACACACACACACACACTGCCTCCATTCTAATGTAATATATTAATTAGAACATGATGGGAAAACCTTGGATTTACAAACGTAAAAATGCTTGAGCTGATGTAAAAATTTCTTTACATCAGCCTTATCTCGCGCAACATTAGACTGGACTCTGATGGTTGATTCAGGAGAGCAGAACACATATTTCTCGAACTGGATATTAAACCCTCCTGACTGAAAATTAAACTGAGCAAAGATATCTAGCGCTGTCAGTTCTGATCGTGCCAAATAAGACATGCAACAACTTTGTTGACACGGTTTATTTACCTGGAGCCTGGTCAGTAAACATAATGATAGGCGTGTTAAATAATGACAGAAGTGTTGAATAATGATAGAAGTATTAAATAATTATATAAATGTTAAGTAATGATAGCAGTGTTAGATAATGATAGAAGTGTTGAATAATGATAGACGTGTTGAATAATGATGGAAGTATTAAATAAGGATAGATGATAGAAGTGTTAAATAATGATGGAAGTGTTAAATAATGACAGAAGTATTAAATAAGAGTAGAAGTGTTAAAGAAGTTCATGCAGGGAAACCAACTCTTCATCTAATGTCAAGGAACAAATGTTGACCACTTCCATTAACCCCCTGTCACGTCTACCTTACAAACATACACCACTTCCAACAACCTTCTCTCCGGTCTCTCTTTCAAATGTACACCACTTCTAACAACCTTCTGGCCCGTCAACCATTCGGACCGGTTTACAAATTTCATCCGTGACAACATACAAATCATTACATACTGACTTGACCAAAAAAAAATAATAAAATACACCGCTCCGGTGGCCTAGTGGTTAGAGCATCCGCCTCGGATGCGGGAGGTCGTGGGTTCGATCCCCGGTCGAGTCATACCAAAGACTTACAAAAATGGTACTAACAGCTGCCTCGCTTGGCGCTCAGCATTCAGAGGTTAGTGTTAGGACTGGTCGGCCTGGTGTCAGGATAATGTGACTGGGTGGGACATCATGCTACATGCCTGCGGCATGATGCCCCAGTGCTAGACATCACTATAAACTGCCACACTGCAGACATCGTAACGATATGACTGCAATATTGTTAAAGCTACGTAAAAAATCATAATCACATCACATCACATCACCTGACAAAACAATTTCGCTCAACTCATCGTCACCATACAGTTGTGATACACAGTTTTTAAGGCAACATATAACAGCATTTTATCCCGTCTCTACGTATTTCTAACGTATGATTCTGATGAAGAGCATCCCAAAGTCATGTGAACTTGATTTCGACATCAAGGCTGCTTGGGTGCTTAGATTTAATATTGCCTTCACTAATAATCGATGTTATTAATACTTCTCATCCCGATAATTACCATAATGTTTCAAAACTACAATTTGCAAAGCCTCTGATGAAAATTTCAAAGCTTGACCCTAACGAAATATAAACTACTGCCCTGTTTCTAACCTCCCATTCATGTACAAAATCTGTAAAAAAAGTTTTGTCACAACTTGTATCTTATTTGAATTTTAAAAAGTTATTTTAGTAATTTACGGTGTGCATATCGCTCTCGCGCAGTATCAAAACTGCCTTTCTGAAAGTAGTTAATGATCTTCTCTCTGGTTTGGATAGTGGAAAGATTATAGTCCTTATCCTACTTGATTTGTTTACAGCATTGGACACAATAGACTATGATATATTACTTCACCGTCTCCAGCATGTATTTAGCAATCGCAATATAGCTTTACTGTGGTTCAAGTCATGATCAGTAGACAGGACACAAACTGTGTCCGTATATGGAAAATATTCCAGCACAGTTGATTTATATTTCGGTGTTCCACTGGGTTCTATTCTCGGGCACTTTCTCTTCAATCTATACGCTCAGCCCTTCCCGAGTGTCACAGATCGTCGTCTGGTGTCTCACCAATTCAACGCTGATAATACCCAAATAAATAATTCTTGTTGCCAAGTTGAAATTGATGCTACCATCCAAGGCGTAGAGAGGTGCATTCCAATGTGAAAGTCATGAATGTTTTGTGGCAAGATGCAGATAAACGGGGACAAAACTGAAACCATTTGATTACCATAGACAGACTCTCTCATTCTCATCTTTTATCTCAAGCAGTAGGTATCAGCAACACAAACATTAAATTCATACAACCAGTACGAAACCTAGGTGCCACTCTCGGCAGTACCCTCTCATTACACCAACACGTCATAAATAAAAAAAATACTGCATATCTACATCAGACACATAAGTTCAATCGCAGTTTTCTTTCAGATGATGCCACTTAAACACCTGAGTATTCCCTTAGTAATTTTAAGACTTGACCATTGTAGTTCTCTTCTATCTGGTTTGTATCAGTATCTGCTACACAAACTTTTAATAAGTTCAAAACACAGCTGGTAGGATCATCCTTAGAGTACCAATAACCGAGCGCTCATTCCTCTTGCTTTGTACCCTCCACCGACTACCCGTCTTCTCTAGAACTGACCAAAACTGTCTGAAGGATTTTATTGAAATTTTCAGGTCTCCTCTAGCGACAATTGTATTCTCATTATCCCCACTATAAAACCAAGTCCTATGGACGATGTTCTTTAGCGTACCAGGGCCCTATATACCTTGGAACAAAATGCCTCTTGAACTGAGACACAATGTCACTGAGATCTCTTTCAAGAGTGCACTTAAAACTCAACTTTAATGGCGGCAAGAACGGACTTATACATAATAATGTTTCGTTATTTTAATTTTGCTCAGCATGGTTTTGTTTGTAATTTCACAAAGTTTGTTTAGGTAATCTTGTACACACCCACCCACCCACCCACTCACACACACACATATATATATATATATGCCCTGATGTGTTAATTAATATTGAAAAGCGATTAAAGCTTCTAAAGACTAAGCGCTGTACTAAATCCTCATTGTTATTATTGTTATTATTATTATTATTATTATTATTATTATTATTATTAATTTACATAACTGTTAAATAATGATAACATTAATAAATAACGATAGAACAATAGTTTTTTTTTCTTCTAGTATATCGAAAAGGTTATAGATTTTTAGTATGCTGACAGGGACATGATTTCTTTTTCTGGTATGTTGAAAGGGTCATAGTTTCTTTTTGTAGTATGTCAAAAGAGTAATAATTTCTTTTTCTAGTATGTCGAAAGAATCACGTACTAGTATATCGAAAAAATCATAGTTTCTTTTATCAGTATGTCGAAAGGGTCATAACTTCTTTTACTTGTACGTCGAAAGGGTCGTAGTTTCTTTACTTGTATGTCTAAAGAGTCATAGTCTCTTTTACTAGTATGTCGAATGGGTCATAGTTTCTTTTACTAGTATGTCGAAAAGGTCATAGCTTCTCTACTAGTATGTCGAAAGGGTCATGGTTTCTTATATTAGTATGTCAAAAGGGTCATAATTTCTTATACTAGTATGTCGAAAAGGTCATAATTTATTTACTAGTATATCGAAAGGGTTATAATTTATTTACTAGTATATCGAAAGGGTCATAATGTCTTTACTAGTATGTCGAAAGGGTCATAATTTATTTACTAGTATATTGAAAGGGTTATAATTTATTTACTAGTATGTCGAAAGGGTTATAATTTCTTTACTAGTATATCGAAAGGGTCAAAATGTATTTACTAGTATGTCGAAAGGGTCATAATTCATTTACTAGTATGTCGAAAGGGTCATAATTTATTTACTAGTATGTCGAAAGGGTCATAGTTTATTTACCAGTATGTCGAAAGGGTCATAATTTATTTACTAGTATGTCGAAAGGGTCAAAATGTATTTACTAGTATGTCGAAAGGGTCATAATTCATTTACTAGTATGTCGAAAGGGTCATAATTTATTTACTAGTATGTCGAAAGAGCCATAGGTTCTTTTTCTAGTGCATCGAAAGGGTCATAAGTTCTTTTCGCCAATACGAGAGAATCACCTGCTCAATATTACTTTCTGTATTAAAGTGTACATCGAAAATGTTTACCTCGTAGGAATTAGGTATTTGAATTTTTTTCTCTCATAACGTTCTCTGCATAGTAAGTACGTTCTCTGCATAGTAATCCAACACCAGATGTATCCGGATTTTTCCCTCAACTAAAATGTGTAAATTTATATGCCAGTGAAAGTTCTTCATAAAACTTCTTTTCACCGTCATCATTGCCTAACCAGGTTTCTGTAAATCCGATAAAATCATATTTTTAGATAATTCTGTACACATTTTGATTTTGTACTGAATCAGCGAATTTGGTTCGAAGACCTTCGGTATTCTGGAATAAATACTTTATACTGTATTATCCTTACAATAATATTATAATACTTTGTACTAAATGAACTTAACAATAACATTATGATACATTATACTGTATGAACGTTACAATAAGATTATAATACTTTATACTGTACGTAACAACATTGTAATATTTTGTACTGTATGAACGTAAAAATAACATTATAATACTTTATAATCCAATGTTTACAATAACATTATGGATATCGATATACTATATAGTGCGAATTAATGGTTAAGTTCTAAAAATGAAAATGTATAACTTGCAAGAAACTTTCCAGAGGTAAACTTTTGTTGATAGAAGTAAACATGTACTCATACGAGTTAAAGGAGGACAGGTTTAAAGGTTCAAATGCTTTCAAAGATATAATATAAAAAATCAAGATAGAAAGAAGACAAAAGAAAAAATATTAAAAATATAGGGTAAAACTTTGTAATATCAACACATTCTTTTTAAAAGTCAAAGATGTTTTTCAAGTTGTACATTATCATAAAGCTTCGTAACAGACTTCAGATCAAGAAACTTTAGGGAGGCTGTCGAATCATTTGATTAAACATTAAAGTTGATGTCGATACACTAAAAATAAACGTCAGGGTGGACTTCGGTACACTCGAAGAAAATAAAATGTTCCACTATCAATATATACTGGTAAGGGAACCAGTCTGTTCGAGGTTTACTCTTCAGGCTGTATGCATACATGATGCGTATCCAATATCACCTCATCTCGATATGGTCAATGATGTTCCGAAGCTTGTTGATAGAGTTTTCTTATTGCCTTCGATATAGTTTGCTATTTATATTGAACATTTATATAATATTTGAAGTCGCTTTATGAATATTTCATTTAGAAACAGATTACTACAGGAAATCTTTCCCTCCAAGACCAAAGCGATCCCATTACCAGCAGCACAAGATACTCCCCCAACCCAGATTTAACAAGAAAAGCATGTTTCTCTAAGACTAGGTATATTCTCGGCTGGTGAAATTTTACAAGCCTTTCAGTGTCGAAATGGATTCTGAAAAGATGATGACATTTATTTGGTTTTGATTTTCTTGTTTCTTTCGCGATACTTTTCTAGAGAGATTTTCCTGTAGTTTAATTTTAAAGCTGTGCGAATGGATGTATTTTCTGCGGTACAGATGGGGGCTTTATCCAGCAATCTACTAGAGACGGTGCCCTTAAGAGTTGAAACAGCAGCTATAACCTTTAGTAGTGCAAGAAAACTGCTCACCAGCCGATACATTTTAAATTGATTTTGATTGGTTGGTTCTTTAGCTATACCAATAGGTTTTAAATTAATTTTAAGTGCTTGGTTACTTAACTATTTACAAGCACACAATTTTCAAAACGCTCAATACCCGAACGTTTCACAAACGATGATTCTTAACAATATTTTCAAATGACTCGTGACCCTATTGCACGCTTAGTACACTCGCAAAATTTGTAATGCATGGTCTATAAAAAATAATTATTGACTAAATGTTGGCCCTGAT